>BLSH010340189.1:2755191-2770696 GCA_018402905.1 Glandirana rugosa
AGTTATATATATCACACACACACACACACACACACACACACACACACACACACACACACATATATATATTTTACACATATATATATGGTAATTTTTATTCATCTCCTTTATATGTAATTTGGCGATGGAAAAAAATATTTCACTCCTCCCCAATCTTCAAAATAATCAGAAACAGGGGGAGCCGTGTAAACGAGAGACAAACAATATAACTGGTAATAGTATCACTGACTTTCACTCCAAGAACACATTAGTCTTGTGCCGAGGGGGACAAAGACTAATAAAACTTCTAACCCCTCCTCACTTTATAAAAAAAGGTAGCGGTTTAATGTATATTTCCTCTACTTATTTTTAATGGTATATATATACACATTTTATATATATACACACACACACACACACACACACACACACACACACACACACACACACTATATATATTGACAGTGCGAGGCCCTGCCACTGTGAAAACGGTTGGAAAAAGGACATAGGGTTTGCACATGTCCAGAGTGTGGGACTCTAGAGTATTAATTATGAGCGGAGAAAATGTTTTTTACAACCATCCTGAACTCAAGTTTATGTTAGACTTAGCGGTTAATAAAAGTGGGACGGGGTCAGGTGTGTTCCTGTTCACCGGTGCAAATTGTTGCCTGAATTTGCACCTGAGCTGGACCCAAAAAGCACAGGATTCTTTTTGAAATCGCACCGCGGCCATCCCGGACATGTGTGAACCGGCTCCATTGACAGCCGGTCACATTCACATGTCGTGCGAATTGGATGCGATTTAAAATGCATCCAATTTGCATATATGTGAACCCAGCCTTAGCCTATATGTTAGGTCTTCCAAAGACTGCTTAGCAAGTCTAAAAAGCCTATTTACAGTGCTCAATAGCTCAAGCTAAACTTTACTCATAGAACACAAGGCTCTCTAATGAAGCCACATGACTAATTTTTAAATCTCATTGGAAAATTACTTTTACTATTTGGAAAAGAAGTATACTTATCCTTGTAGACAAGTTAAGCAAATTCAGCTTAGTGCCTTATTGCAGCAACCATGATCAGAGAGCTCAGTCTGAAGTTTCAATAGAATAAAGTCAGGGGAAAGCAGGCTGCTACTGCTGTGCCGTCTCTTTTTACAACTCAGATTGACCAGGGAATCCTTTGCTTTGTATCTCTCTTAGGTAAACTTACCTCGGTAAGTTCATTATGAGACTCCTCCAGCTTTATCTTCCACCGCCCCTCCTCTTCCTCCACACTGCGCTGCAACCTCTGCAGAATTCCTTCCTGCAAGCACAAGAATTACAACAGAATAAATTACATTAAACCTACATATTACTGAAGCTGAACTCAAGGCTGTTTTTATTAACACCAATTAACACAGTTATGTATTTATAGAAAAAAAAAAAAAGCAGAAGGGCCATTTCCTTCCAGCTAGCAGGTCTCAAAGATTCTACACTGACCCACACAATGCACAGCCCAGTGTAAAATCTTAGCATTTCTTGGTGCCGGAATGAATTATCTCCTGTAAGTGTAGGAGTTGAGTCAATCTAGGCTGGCCAATCAAGATGGCTAAAGGTACCCAATATTAGGTTGAATATGCATTTTATTTGTTTTCCAGAAAAACAAAAAAAGAAAACTTGACATAAGGGTGTAGCAACACCCTGATAAGCTGATATTTACATGGGTAAGCAATATGAGAAGATGCGAAATACGAGGTGATGACAATACAAGTGAACATAGTGAAAAACTGTACACTATTCAGACATAATTACTAAATCCAAATGGGTGCTTCTCAATTCTCATACAGGGGTAGGGCCGCCCATATGGCATGTCCCTACTATAGTGAAAATGCTACACAGTATGCAAATGTTAACTTAAGAACCAGTGAAAAGTGAAAAAAATGAGAAAAAGGGGATCATTAGAGGAGGAAAAAGGAGGAGAGAGAGGTAAAGAACAGAAACAGAAAAGTGACAAAAGGGCTCATGGACCATAAAGAGAGAAAGAGAAGAAAGAAAAAGACCAATCACCGCATAGGAAACGCGGCTGCTATGAATGAATTAATTCATAACAGCTTTGTTGACATTGCGATCAATTGCATAGCGATCATGATTACCAGGCCCACGCGTACCAGGATCCGCAATCTGCTGGAAGCACTGCGCTCCCCTAAACCAGAGCAGATAAAATGACATTCATGCACGTAATTTTTGCATGCACATGGCACCCCGCCACAGCATATGTGCTGTGGCGGGTCGGCAAGGGGTTAAGTACCTAAATGTGTTTTGGTATCAGCTTCCTGTAGTTCACATCACAGCAGACAGAGAGGGAGGGTCACCGCTTCGCCTATGAGAGCTTTGCGGCCCTTTGTGAGCACATGCTTACATATGGAGAGCATCAACATGCTGCGGCTCCTCCTTTTCCCCAAGCATAAACTGAAAGGTGACAAGAAACTAGACAAGCCTCTTGTGTAACTGCAAAGAAGCCAGTAAGGAGGTGCAGGGTCTATCTATGCTGTCTGGCAGAGTAGCCTGGATAACAAGACTGATGGCAATTCCTTGGGTAGATAAAGCAGGCCACAGGTATAATTTCCAACAATGAATGTAGCTAAAGTTTGGTTTAAGCAATAGCACTATACACTGTAGTATATTAAAATGTACAACAGAATAGAATACCGTTTCTGCCAGCACCGATTTGTATTTCTCACACTCAAGCTGCAGCAGTATATGAATTTCCTCTGCCTCCTTTAGCTTCTGCTCCATTGCCTGAAAAGAGAGATTCTCTGCATCATCCATATCCTATTGTATAAAATATACTAACAGACTTCTAGTACAGAAGCAGAAACATCCAGATATATAGAGCAACTACAAACATGTCATACAGTGTGGAAATAATCTGCAAGAACAACATCCAAGTCATGCATAACTTACCTTCACTTTCTCAGCTCCACCATTTTCATTTAAACAAACTCTAGCCAACCTCTCAAATTCCTGGATCCATTCGCCATGGTGCTAGGAGAAAACAAAACATGAAATCAATGACAGTAAAGTGTGAAAAATTATATTCAAGAATTCCATCAACGATAATTACAAACATGTTAGGTTTCACATGAAGGGAAATTTCCCTTCACTTTTTGTCCTATAGACTCAACAGGAAGCAGGAGGGAATTCTTCCAATATGATGGAAATCCCCACAGTGGTTACATGAATAATTACCCCCATTGTAAGATTTTGCTTTTATTTCTGTTCTGTTGGCAACTAAAACTTTTGGTGCACACAAAGAATAAAAACACAACAGTGGTTCTAACCCCTTACCTCTAAATCCAAAAAAAAAAAAAAAAAAAGTTTTGACTCTAGTAAGACTTCAATTTGGAACTGCCAAAAGATACCCCCTTTTAAGAGTTACTGTTTGATGCAGGGTTGCATTAATACTGATACAAAGCATTTGCACGAGTATCGGTACTCGTGCGAACGCTCCAATACCCGAAACCAATACTTTCAGGCTTGGTTCTTTTAGCTGACAGTGGGATTCCCCACGACAACTGAAATATGAAAGAAAAAAAAAAGTGGCAATTATCAGTTGTTAAAGAGCAGGGCCACCGCTTCCTTATCAACCGATGACTCATTCAGCTGTCAGTGGGGGTCCCGACAATTGGAGCTGTCAAAAACGTAAAAAAAAAAAAAAAGCAGCCAGGCAATATTTATCAACATTGCTCAGCCACTGAAACTGATGGATAAAAAAAAAAAAAAAAAAAAACATTGTTTCGTTTTTGTTTATAAATCTACAGATCAAAGGGATGAATTTTGATCTGCAGATTTAGTCCGTTTAAAGCAACCTGTCAATAAAAATAAAATATATATATGTGTGTGTGTATTATGCATTTATTTTTTCGTTTTAACCAGTACAGATCCGCGCTATAGCCGAAAGACGGCTACAGCACGGACCTGAATTGGTGGGGAGACGTCCGGCCCTTCGCGCACTCCCCGCCGGCGGTGCCACACGAGCGTGCCCGCGGATCGGGTGGACTCCATGTCCGCTGGTGACCAGCGATCGCCTAATAGAGAGGCAGAATGGGCAACCGCCAATGTAAACAGGGGGGACATGACAAATTTACTGATCCCTGTCATCGGGATCAGTGAAATCTATTATGCCCCTGCCAGCCCAGCCTCCACACAGTTAGAACACATACAGGGAACATAGTTAACCCCTTGAGTGACCCCTTAGTGTTAACCCCTTCCCTACCAGTGACATTTATACAGTAATCAGTGGCTATTTACATTTCTGATCGCTGTATAAATGTCAATGGCCCCAGAAAAGTGCCAAAATGTCCGATATGGCCGTTGCAATGCCGCAGTCCTGTTAAAAATCTCAGATCGCCGCCATTACTAGTAAAAATAAATAAATAATAATAATAAAAAACACCAAAAATCAATTCCCATAGTTTGTAGAAGTGCTAACTTTTATGCAAACCAATCAATATATGCAGATTGCGGGTCTTTTTTTACCAAAAATATGTAGAATATATATCAGCCAAAACTGGTAAATCATTTTTTTTTTTTTTGGATTTTATACCAAAAAGTAAAAAATATTGTTCTTTTTTCAAAATTGTTGCTTTGTTTATAGCGCAAAAAATTAAAAACGAAGAGGTGATCAAATACCACCAAAAGAAAGCTTTATTTGTGGGAACAAAAGGACATCAATTTTGTTAGGGTACAACGTCGCATAACCGCGTAATTGTCAGTTAAAGCGACGCACTGCTGTACCGCAAAAAATGGCCAGGTCAGGAAGTGGGTAAATGCTACCTGTCCTTAAGTTGTTAATAAATGTTCCTCTGTTTAACCCCTTATTAATCCTTAATTTACGCTAATCAGCCACCAGGAATGAACTCCTTCAGGAAAGAAAGAGGTAGCCCCTGGAAGTCACTCATCTAAGGTTTCCTAGGGAGGTGAATAGAGTGGCAACCTCAGGATGGACTCCAACCAGGCCATGCCCCAACGCATTTCACTCTGCCCCCCCAGAGCTTAGTCATGGTAAATTCCTTATTCTCCATTTAATATTACTTTCCTGCTTTTTTTTTTTTGTTCACTTCTATTTTATAAACTATTAATATTTAAAACTTTTTTTTGTTTGCTTTGTTTATTTTTACACGTTTGTATTGTAATGTATTGTGATTAACTTTTCAAAGCTTTGTACCATTGCTGACAGCTGAAGTGTACACAAAACAGCTGTGATAAGTATCGATAATTGGTATTGGCGAGTATTGTGTTTTTTCCAAATGATAAGTGCCACCAGCTATAGCCGGCAACACTAATCATTGTGTTCTGTTGGCATAGAAGGATCCCCGCCAGCAGATCACAGTAGCATTGATGGGGAAATCCAGCATTCCTTTTTACTTCCGCCTGTGATGGAAGGAAAAAAAATACATAATCTATGGCCTGCCTTAACCTAGATTTCTTACCAAACTGGAAGAAACAGACACATTTGGGAAGATTTTCTGCAGGATTTCTCGTGCTTCCATTTCCCCTGTGTGAAGGTTCTGCGGTTTCTCCTACAAGAAGACAAGATATCAGCCACCTGTTACCATGCTGGTAAAAGACTGAACAGTTCTGGACAGAGATGGGAGTAAAGGCACTAATACACATGTTATGTTGCAGGGAGATGGAGGAAAAAAAAAAATCAGAGTAAAATACATTTCACATGCAAATGAAGCCTCTAAAAGGATCTGAGTTTTTTTTTTTTTTCTATTAAATATTAAAGTAAACCTGTCACTGAAGATACCATTGCTGACCTTGCATACTAAAATGCTAGTTTCCTGGCTGCCATACTTACCCGCTGACGTCAACATTCTGAGCTGCGGACCGAGAAATCACACACAGATACGAATATCCAACTCTTTTCCTTCTTCATCCGTATACCTGTTGCAAATCAGTGACTTAAAGCACTGGGGCCAGAGGGGGAGCATAACAGCTGGTAACTAGCATTTTCAGAAGTAGGCCAGGGAATAGTGCTCATATTTCTCTTCTAACAGGTTTACTTTTAAAGACAAATCCATTCATCTAGCACCCTAGATATAAGATGCAAGCAGTCAGTAGTAATCCTACAAAACATATTCACCGCACACAGTATTTTTGTGATGCAAGCACCATCACAATTATGTAAAGTGATCCATGAAACAGTCCAGGGCAACACAGCTACTGTAAAGACAGAGAATGCCACCATTCAGCAGATGGGAGTTTAGAGAAAGGTGCAGCTAATGAAGCTGGCATTAAAGCCCACCTCTGGGCTTAATGCTCTCACACTCATTTCCCCCCCTCCCCTAATGGCATTCACTCAAAGCATGTCCTCATTCTTCTGGATTAAGTGATGCTGGGCCTCATTCAACACAGAGAACAGGGGACATCTTGTGGCGGAGAAGTGGACCGCTCTTCTACTAGTGATAAACTGATGTAAACAGCTGCCGCTTTAAAGTGGTAGTAAACCCGCCACAAACTAAAAACCCTGCAAGAAAATAGCTTAATGTACTAGTATGCATTGCATACTAGCACATTATGAAATACTTAACTTAGAACGAGGCCACCGCAGCCCGACCCGGTCAGCTCTGAGGGAGATGACATTTTGCCTCGCCATTTCTTCCGGGTTTGCAGCTCTGGCATAGAGTGGACCGCACGCGCACGGGTGTCCTCCGTTCTGGTAAGATCCAGCACCATTCGCCAGACCTTCACTACATCAGCGGCTGCATGCAGGCTGAAAATCTCCTAAACTGTACAGGTTTAGGAGATATACATTTTACCTACAGGTAAGCCTTATTATAGGCTTACCTGTAGGTAAAAGTTATAAAAATGGGGATCCCCAGGGGGAAAAAAAAACCCCCTGCAAGACAAAGGCATAATGTGCTAGTATGCACCCCATATTAGCCCATTATGAAATACTCACCTTAGAACGAGGATCCGTCAGGGCTGCTCGGTCTCCCGGAAGCAAAATCTGAGGGAAGATGTCCGCTCGGACATCATCCCTCAGATTTTGTTTCCGGGGGGACTGACTTTCCGGCAAGGTTTCCAGCAAGGTCCGGCGCTGTGCGCCAAGCCCTCGCCAGGACATCACTGTGTATGCACGGCTGACGTCAGTGGCTGCTTGCAGGGGGAATATCTCCTAAACCGTAAAGGTTTAGGAGATACTCATTTTGCCTACAGGGAAGCCTTATAGCCTTACCTGTAGGTAAAAATCTCACTGGAGGGGATACAACCGCTTTAAGCTTTATAGGAAAATGAACAACGGTGAGAGCCAAAGGAATCCATATAGAGTGCCTCGAAAAAGTATTCATACCCTTTGAAATTTTCCACATTTTGTCATGTTAAAACCAAAAACGTAAATGTATTTTATTGGGATTTTATGTAAGAGACCAACACAAAGTAGCACATAATTGTGAAGTGGAAGGAAAATTATTTTCAACATTTTTTAACAAATCAATATGTGAAAAGTGTGGTGTGCATTTGTATTCAGCCCCCGAGTCAATACTTTGTAGAACCACCTTTCGCTGCAATTACAGCTGCAAGTCATTTTGGGGAAGTCTCTACCAGCTTTGCACATCTAGAGAGTGACATTTTTGCCAATTCTGCAAAATAGCTCAAGCTCTGTCAGATTGGATGGAGAGCGTCTGAATAGCAATTTTCAAGTCTTGCCACAGATTCTCAATTGGATTTAGGTCTGGATTTTGGCTGGGCCATTCTAACATGAAAATGCTTTGATCCAAACCATTCCATTGTAGCTCTGAGTGTATGTTTAGGGTTGTTGTCCTGCTGGAAGGTGAACCACCGCCCCCAGTCTCAAGTCTTCCACAGACTAAAAGGTTTTCTTCTAAGATTGCCCTGTATTTGGCTCCACCCATCGTCCCATGAAGAAAAGTATTCCCACAACATGACACTGCCACCACCATGTTTCACAGTGGGGATGGTGTGTTCAGGGTGATGTGCAGTGTTTGTTTTTCCCCACACAGAGCGTTTTGGCTTTAGGCCAAAAAGTTACATTTTGGCCTCATCTGACCCGAGCACCTTCTTCCACTTTTGCTGTGTCCCCCACATGGCTTCTCGCAAACTGCAAACAGGACGACATGGCTTGCTTTCAACAATGGCTTTCTTCTTGCCACTCTACCATAAAAGGCCAGATTTGTGCAGTGCACGACTAATAGTTGTCCTGTGGACAGATTCTCCCACCTGAGCTGTGGTTCTCTACAGCTTCTCCGGAGTTACCATGGGCCTCTTGGCTGCTTCTCTGATTAATGCTGTCCTTGTCTGGCCTGTCTGTTTAGGTGGAAGCCCATGACTCTCTCCATTTTCGGATGATGGATTGAGCAGTGCTCCGTGAGATGTTCAAAGCTTGGGATATTTTTTTTATAACCTAACCCTGCTTTAAACTTCTCAACAACCTTATTCCTGACCTGTCTGGTGTGTTTCTTGGCCTTCATGATGCTGTTTGTTCACAAAGTTTCTCTAACAAACCTTTGAGAGCTTCACAGAACAGCTGTATTTATGCTGAGATCAAGTTACACACAGGTGGACTCTATTTACTAATTAGGTGACTTCTGAAGGCAATTGGCTCCACTAGATTTTAGTTCCCGATAAAATAAATTTACGTTTTTTCCTTGTAACATGACAAAATGTCAATAAAAATTACATAAAACGCTGCAGCATGAATAAGACAATCCAATAAAACAAGCAATCTCGGCCGGACTAACTCTAATGGCCGCCAAACCGGAAACGGTGGTATGACATCAGCATGTAGGCTCCTGCCAATGCGTTTTGAGCACACGTTTTTATGTTTTAGTTATAGATTCACTTTCGTACTACTTTTATATAGATGGCACTATTGGGAATCATATTTTTATTGTAGCACTTTGGGTTCATTTTGATTTAGAAGGTTTGTGGGGTCACCTTGTGTGCTAGTCGCTGAGACTTTGGTGCACTCGCTTTTTAAAAATATGTTTTGATTACCAGATAAATTAAGGCCAAACAGTAACTGCAGCCAATCAGCTGTAGTCACTGTTGGGCAGTTTCAATATTGACCAATTTTTTTCAAATTTCTTATATTGGATATTATAATCCAATATAATTTTGAATTGCTTATGCCCATCCTTTTCTTTGACTTTATTATTAGCCACTAATACCTGCCTGTCCATGGTTTTGACTCTTTCAATTTCAATCCGGACCAAGAAATTGAAAGAGTCAAAACCATGGGCAGGCAGGTATTAGTAGCTAATAATAAAGTCAAAGAAAAGGATGAGCATCAGCAATTCAAAATTATATTGGATTATAATATCCAATATAAGAAATTTGAAAAAAATAATACAAAAAAATTGGTCAATATTGAAAATGGACAAGGTGCTAGGACCTGCATTACCTCAATTTATTTATAGAAGAGCCTCTACAATACGTGACCATGTTGCACCAGGAGTAATTGATCCTCCTATACGGTCTGAAAGTAGGCTTTTTTCCTCTCTAAAAGGTTTTTACGCATGCGGACGCTGTGTAGCATGCAGACATTCCAGGGTTAATGTGAAAAAACGGAAACAGTTTGTATCATTGGCTACTAATATGGAATATAATATCAAGCAACTCATCACGTGTCACACTATTGGTGTTGTCTACATGTTGGAGTGTAGTTGTGGCCTGCAATATGTCGGGAGGACTTCCAGGCCCCTACACGTCCGGCTGAGGGAACATCAAGCGAGGTTTGAAGACTCATAACGTCTCACGCCACGAAGTTCTATAATAGGAACCCGAGCTCTTTAAAATTCTGGGGTATTGACATGTAGTCAAACATTGGAGGGGAGGGAATTAAATTCGCCAACTGAGTAGAAGGGAATCCTTTTGGATTTATAAAACAAATGTATTAGTTCCAGGGGGGCTCAAAGTAGATTTCAATATCAATTGTTTTATTTCAGATCGGTAATATTTTATGTTTAACATGGTAATGAGCGATGGCCACGGCGAGAGAGGTTTTAATATAATCGAATGGGTTTCCCATCTGGGTAGGATTAACAAATATCAATGTACTTTCTACCCAGGATTGATTTGTTTTAGGTTTGGTTTTTACTCCCATAAAATGTGATGAATTACTTTTTGTAATCACATCTGAGCATAGTTCTACTGAACGATCGGGGTTGCCATAGTGATGTAAAGGAACATACGACCATTATTGGTCACATGATGGCCAATATAAAAGCGGTGATCGGCGTCACTTCCGTATCCGCTGACAAAGTTCCAGTCGTTGGAACGCAACGCATACGGAAGTGAAGGAGGAGGAAGTGATGTCACCAGCAGCCATCGCTACTCCATGTCTGAATATGGTCGTTACAGAGGACCGGCTTTTTATGGATGTATTGTCTGAATGTTCTTGTAATAGGCACTGGGTTTACAGTGCCATGCTTGTGAGTATCTTGAGATTTTTAATAAGGCAATAAGCATAACGTTTTAGACGGAGAGCACTATAGATTTGTCTTTTTTTGCATATGGCAAACACCAAGGAGTATCTGGAGATATATTCTTGATTGTTCTGGAGGCTTCTTGATGCATAGTTTACATTAACCACCAAACGTCTGATGCAGTATCCTTGGCATATCTTATAGCCAACAAGCGCTGTCTGATCCTCATAATAAGGATCATGACAGGGAGGTGAGCAGTTTGTGATACCACTGGTGGCGGAATTGCACTGAAGCACTTTCATACTATCAAGCACTTTAGACACCTGTGTCGTATATATGGACTTTTAGACTGTTATATGGACAATTTTAATAACATTTAGCGCTGCACTTCTTTCCTATTTTGTGAGTAAAGAAAGTAATAAAAGTCATGGTATTCAATTTTGTTTTTGTTTTTTTCAAATTTAGTGTTGAGATTTTTTTTATTTCTAGCATTTTAATTTGCCCTTCTGTCTTGATATGAGCCCCACTAACATGAACTTCTCCAACACTGATGGCATTGAGCAAAGTGGGGGCAGAACGACACTAGTGGGTTGATTTACTAAACCTGGAGTGTGCAAAATATGGTGCAGCTCTGCATAGAAACCAATCAGCTTCCAGTTTTTTTTGCCAAAGCTTAATTTAACAAGCTGAAATTAGAGCCGATTGACTACTATACACAGCTGCACCAGATTCTGGGTGCACCAGTTTTAATAAAACAACCCCTAAGGAAGTGACAATGTATTGCTTTTTAGAATTTTAGGCTCTTGACTTTCTCTTTCCGCCACAAGAGTATCTAACATATGCTAAACTGTCATTTTACTTAAAACATAACACTAATCCCCAACTTAACAGTAAAATCAGAGGCATCACTTTTTTTATAACCTAATGCAGTCAAAACTTGAAGTCACTAAAACGGCACCACTATTGAAACGGGAACAAAAACTTCAACTATCCCTAACTGCTAGACAATGCCAAGGGGCTATTCAAGGGTGACTAGATCCATTCAAAATGTATACAACTATTGGGATGTGGTCCAGAAGATACAGCTAAGGGGCTATATGAACCCCTACACGTTAGCTACATTTTATTGGCAGCAACTCTTGCTGGAGGAGTTGCGGACAGGTTATGTGTTTGCCCAATAGTGTTCCGCCTCCTTCCCGGCATAACAGGCTGTATTACCAAACCCACTCCTACTCTGGCTATACTTTGCATGGGAATTTAAATATTTCCCTTGCCATTCAGAATTGCAGGCTCGTCGATGCTACTAAATGAACAAGCACCTCAAGATACTTGCACATTGTACCTGCTCCCATTGTTTGGTTTGTGTTTCCTAGAGACAGTCTCTAACATTATTAGTATGATAAATGCACCCAACACAAAGTAAGTGCACTTTTAGTTTTACCCACAACTTCTGAAGATGCCCTTTGGGAGGGGTGAAACACACATGGCGAGGTTAACCGGTGACGTCACTTCTGGCCTGTTAAGCGCACGCCGCTGCATCGCTTCAAGGTTCAGCACATGCTATTGTTGTCATACTCTTTAAATGTAAGTGAAACCTGTTTTATGCAGTGCTTTAAATAAAAATGGAGTTAAGCTATATGGGCATCCTCTTGTTTATCCCTTTACATGCAAGATGCACCAAGAAATTTACTATTCTGGAGGATATGTGGAAGATGATGAGGAGCAGAGGAGAGTCCTTATGAGCTTGGCAATACCTGCAATGCAAAGCGCTTTTGACTCTGATGCCATAGACAGAGTCCACATTGTCTGGTGAGTGTGGAAACAATGGAAGGGAGCATGGCACTGTCATTGCTTGCACCAAACAAGAAGTTGTTTACTGGCACAGGAGACTGCACCAGTTTATGGACATGGGCATAATATTGCAGGGGCAATATTGGACATTCATTGGCTGTTTTGTTTTTTATTTCACTTCTTTATTTGCTCAATATACATATACTGGATGATTTGATTCGTATATAATATCGGTGGTGGATTTAAAGAGGCAGCGCTGGGAATTTTGGATACCAACACTCTTACATGTTACGGTTTGCCCAAACTTAAGAAGCGTCGGGAATGCATTGTTCCACCTCCTTTCCGACACAGCAGGCTGTATTCCCAAACCACTTGTGCTCTCAACTGTACTTTGCATTGGAATTTAAATATTTCCCTTGCCATTCAGAATTGTAGGCTCTTTGAAGCTATTAAAAGAACAAATACTTTTAGATACCTGCACACTATACCGATCTCATGGCTTAGTTTGTCTCTCTTTAGAGTCTCTAACATTATTAGTATGATAGATGCAGCCAACACAAAGTACTTATTTTGTTTTACCCACAGCTTGTGCCAATGACCCTCCACCCAAAACAAAAATTATAAACAATATACTTTTTTAAAGCACACACACACACAAACATATATACAAAGGGAATAAAATGAACAGATCAGCATGCCCATGGAAGGAAACAGAGATACAAAAAGATCTAGTGTCAAGAAAGAAGAGACAGAAATAAAGTGCAGAGAAAGACAAATAGTTATGATTTGAAACTATTTTCATTGTAGCCAATCACGGCTCCGCTGCATGTTAATCTCTACTGTGATGTAGCATTAAGGATACAAATGAAAAGCACCCACAACTTCATCACAGTAACAGTTAACATGTGTGTAAAGGCGCCATCTGCTGTTTTAACATAGTGTCTAGGTGGGAGGAGCTACATGCTGGTTCTGCCATTGGTGCAACAATTCTAATCAACGAAGCTGAAACTTTAAATTTATATAGGCATCTCAGCTGCCAAAAGTATTCACTACAGAGAAGAAAAAAACATGCAGAAAAACTACAAATTAAAACTACACTGCCTGCCCTGCTAAAAAAAAAAAAAAAAGAACCAAAAAAACATTTGGGATAAAATACATAGACGTTTTCATTATTCGCTTGATGAATGCCCCAGGCCCATCTAACTATCCACTGACCTAAAACAAGCATGCGCACATCAGGTGTCGGGAGACCAGACATGCACACATTTATTCTGAGTTGGCGACAGGCCTGGAAAACAAACCCACAGAAATATGTTAAAAGAGAAGTATGGGTTTGGGGGGGGGGGGGGGGTTACCTGATTTATACTTACCTAGGTGGATGCAGCATGGGTCTGATACTGCATCTCTCCCCCAGCGCCTCTACTCTGAGAAACGAGAGATCGAACACCGCCGATCGCTCGGTTCTGACAGTTACCCCGAGCAGAGAGCTGCGGACTGTCAATCAGCAGTTCTCCGCTCTGCTTCCTCCTCGCTCACTGGAGCACTGAGCTGCGGAGGGACGGGGAGCCACCGGCTCGCTGAGAGGCTGAGTGTGGTGTCAGTCCAGGTATCTGGCGGATCCAGACTTCCATTGTTGCGATGATGCGCTGCCTGGACTGACTTGTGTGAAACAGCTGTGTAAATCTCAGGATTAGAAAGACCAGAATCAGGGCCGATGAGAAGGCAGTACAGCCAGCCCTCCTGTACTGGGCCCAGGCACCATCGGTTCAAAAATGGGGGCCCAGGCACCTGCTGAGCCTGAGGGCGGCTGTACTGTTATTTCAGCCACCGTTCCTTTTCTGCCTTCCCCTGCAACACTGCCAGCTTCTCTTTCTCCCTCATACTGCACTGCAGGAGAATTAGTCCTAGCACATACTCCCCTTCCATCTGCTTTCCAGGCCCCCCCCCCACTTGCCCCTTTCCCCTGCAGCACTTCTGGCTTCTCTCCTCTCCTTTCTCACCGGCAGCTACTGTGTGCACAAAGGGAGATGTTTCAAGATAGACAGTGGGGAAAGGGGCCGGTAAATATGTAATTTACTGGCCCCTTTCTTTCCTGAATGAACACAGTAAGCGAACGGTATCTATCACTCCTGTGTCCATTCATCACTGAAGCATCGGAAACTGTTTCCAATGCTTAATTTTGTGAATGAGCAGGAAGCCTCAGGGCGTCTTTTCTATTCATTAATCTGTGCTGCTGAGGCTGCAAAGAAAGGGGACTGATAGATCTATGTCCTTAGTCACTTTTAACAAGGAGAGGGAGGGGGGGGGGGGGGGGGGTTGCTCCTGTCAGGTAAGTTGTATAGGGCCTTGTGATTTCTAACAGCAGCCCTGGACAGAATAAATATCCTTTGGCAGGCAAAACGAGTGTATGAATTTAAACAGTGTAATTAGACAAGTTCAGCCATAACCCCAACTAAAGCTACTCGCACATTCTAAAACTAACCTATCCAACCCTGTAGAGAAGAAATCGCTATACATACCTTTTCTAAAGCCGATCCGGTCCAGTCTCCAGCGAGGGATGCTGTGTGCAGGAGAGAACCAATGACGGCTGGGAAATTAATGGGAAGTGACATCATCCATAGACTTATTTTACTATGGGGTTTCCACTGTCAGCTGCCTCTCCTGCACACGCTTACACAGTGAAGCCGCTGACAGCTCAGCATGGCACCGGACCGCAGCAGCTGCAAAACCGGTAAGTATAGTGATTTCTTCCTTACAGGGCTAGATAGATTCGTTTTAGAATGTCGCTGTGAGCAGATTTAGAGTTTGTTAGGTTATGGCTGAACTTCTACTTTAACTTCCTCGCGCCTGCGCTATAGCCGAATGACGGCTACAGCGCGGCTCTAAAATGCCGGGACCCATTTGGCTTGTGCTGGGCGCGCTCCCGCGGGCGCGAGCGGCACGTGCACGCGCCGCTCGCGCCCGCGGGAGCGTGCCCGCGGGTCGGGCGGACCCGATGTCCGCCGGAGACCCGCGATCTCCCTTCAGAGAGGAGGAACGGGGAACCGCCGAAGTAAACACGGCGGTTCCCCGTTCTGTGAATGGGACATGACAGATCAACTGATCCCTGTCACTGGGATCAGTTAGATCTGTCATGTCCCGACCAGCCCCACCCCCCCACAGTTAGAACACACCCAGGGAACATTGTTAACCCCTTCACTGCCCCCTGCAGGTTAACCCCTTCACTGCCAATGACATTTATACAGTAATCAGTGGACATTTAAATTTCTGATCGCTGTATAAATGTCATTGGTCCCAAAAATGTGT
>BLSH010340189.1:2770769-2782344 GCA_018402905.1 Glandirana rugosa
ATTAAAAAAAAAAAAATAAAAAAAAATTTTTGGGAAAATAGTCTACTCGAAACGATTCCCGATAACTGACTATAGATAACGTTTTAGCGATTCTGGTTGTAGATGGGAAGAGGGGGGTCTATCTGTTTAAAATATGTAATTGGTGAAGGAATGACCCGTGAATTTGGGGGGAGGACGGGCTTGGTTAAAAGTCAAAAGTCGCGACAGCGAGAAACTTACTGTTAACGCGCCAGCACGTTACAACATGGGTTTGTTTTAAACGCAGGAAAAAAAGGGTGTTTATCTCGATGGGAAAAAAAGGACGCAAATTTTGTTTGGGTACAACATTGCACGACCGCGCAATTGTCATTCAAAGAGCGACAGCGCTGAAAACTGAAAATTGGTTCGGGCAGGAGGGGGGTTTAAGTGCCCAGTAAGGAAGTGGTTAATGTATAAAATTTGTCTATCTGGGGGGAGAAGGGTAGATGTTGGTCTTAGCGATTTTGCAATAGATATCAGTCAATAGCCCTTAGCAAAGCTCATCTGATAAAAGGGTTTTTAAAAAAAAATAAAAAAAAAAAAATTAGACCAAATGCCACCATTTTTACAAGATAGGGTAATTGTCCATGTTGATCATTGGCAACATTTCAATAAATTTGAGATTTTTTTCAGGTTTCAAACTATAATGGAAAAATCTGTATTAAAACTGTTGCCACTGTTACTCTTGGCAGTATCAGCATGTACCAGTACAGACTCTGTCCCACGTATAAGAGACCGGGTTAAGCACCAGAGTGGCCGTACACTATACAATCTGAGCTATGTCCCCACCAGTAGCATTACAACCTTGGCGGTCTTGTTGACTCTCTCTTGTAGCATTTTTTCAGTTGATGCCAATGCCTCCATTGCTTTCCAGTTTTTCTCCCGAAGGTCCTAATTATTTTTAGAAAAAGTTATTTCAGTGACCCATAAACTACAATCAATTCATGCTTTATTTGGTTATTTTCATTCTGAAGGCATCTTACTGGAAAGAGGCCTCTTAACATTACCAGCTGCCTGAAAACTAGACTCTACCAATCTTATCAGCAGATACACTGGATGCAGTTTTACACGGCAGCAACCATAATGCTCAGCATATTATAGCAACAAAAGCAAATGCCAATGTTCTGTTGAAATTTGAAACGCAACTATTGGGGCTCTGCTGCCAACCTTGACCAGAGGGATTGGCTGTAGAAGAAAGGTTCACAGATGGACAGAGCAGAAACCAACCCACCAAAGAGAAACAAAATTAAGGGCAGATTTATTTCAACAAACACAGTCCAGAATACATTTTTATCAGCGTGGCTTGTCCATGAAAACTGAAACTATGATGAAGCTAATCAGGTTTCATGCTTCAAAGTAGAGGTGGGTGGACAGTGGAGCCAAAAAAATAAGATGGCAGCAAACGGGAAGCAATCAGCAATCATTTTAAACTGAGGGACAGTCCATACAAAAAGTGATATTTTAGTTAGAAGTAGAATATGTAATTTTGAGTGTCCCTCCCCACTTGTGTGTGCCCAACTCTTTCTGTCGTATTGTACTTAGTATAAAACAGGGGTGTCCAACCTGTGGCCCAAGAAGGCTATGAATGCGGCCCAAATTGACTTAAAACCATTGTCCTTCAGATTTTTTTGTAATGAGTATACACTTCCCGGTCAAAGAAAAATTTCAGTGTCTCTTTACTAGACTTTTATAAGTTTTATCTTCCCAAAGAAAAATCTCCCACTCTTCACAATCATGCCTCATCAGTTTTTGGCAGAACCTATATTTGCAAGCAACTCATTTCAAGGCTGAAGCACACAAAGGACAAAATTAGAACCAAAATATCTCATGAATACATTGAGAATCGCTACTACATCCATCAAACCAGATATTGATGCATTCATTTATCAAAAACCGTGTCAAATATGAAACTAGTTTTATGTTGCCCTCTTTTACTTTAATAAAAAAATATTACAAATAAATGATTACCCAGATAGGTAAATTATCTAGATCAGTGATTGCTAATTTGTGATCTGCCTGACTTTCTTCTCATCACCTATCCTTATTGTCAGTGTATTTTATACAGTGCCTTGAAAAAGTATTCATACCCCTTGAAATTTTCCACATTTTGTCATGTTACAACCAAAAATGTTAATGTATTTTATTGGGATTTTATGTGATAGACCAACACAAAGTGGCACATAATTGTGAAGTGGAAGGAAAATGATAAATGGTTTTCCAAATTTTTTACAAATAAATATGTGAAAAGTCTGTTGTGCATTTGTATTCAGCCCCCCATAAGTCAATACTTTGTAGAACCACCATTCTCTGCAATTACAGCTGCAAGTCTTTTTGGGGATGTCTCTACCAGCTTTGCACATCTAGAGAGTGACATTTTTGCCCATTCTTCTTTGCAAAATAGCTCAAGCTCTGTCAGAATGGATGGAGAACGTCTGTGAACAGCAATTTTCAAGTCTTGCCACAGATTTTCAATTGGATTTAGGTCTGGACTTTGACTGGGCCATTCTAACACATAAATATGGCTTGCTTTAAGCCATACCATTGTAGCTCTGGCTGTATGTTTAGGGTCGTTGTCCTGCTGGAAGGTGAACCTCTGCCCCAGTCTCAAGTCTTTTGCAGACTCCAACAGGTTTGTCTTCTAAGATTGCCCTGTATTTGGCTCCATCCATCTTCCCATCAACTCTGACCAGCTTCCCTGTCCCTGCTGAGCAAAAGCATCCCCACAACATGATGCTGCCACCATCATGTTTCACAGTGGGGATGGTGTGTTCAGTGTGATGTGCAGTGTTCATTTTCCGCCACACATAGCGTTTTGCTTTTAGGCCAAAAAATGTAATTTTGGTCTCATCTGACCAAAGCACCTTCTTCCACATGTTTGCTGTGTCCCCCACATGGCTTTTTGCAAACTGCAAACAGGACTTCTTATGGCTTTCTTGCAACAATGGCTTTCTTCTTGCCACTCTTCCATAAAGGCCAGATTTGTGGAGTGCACAACTAATAGTTGCCTTGTGGACAGATCCTCCCACCTGAACTGTGGATCTCTGCAGCTCCTTCAGAGCTACCATAGGCCTCTTGGATGCTTCTCTTTGCCCGGCCTGTCAGTTTAGGTGGACGGCCATGTCTTGGTAGGTTTGCAGTTGTGCCATACTCCAGATGATGGATTGAACAGTGCACAGTGAGATGTTCAAAGCTTGAGATATTTTTTTCATAACTTAACCTTGCTTTAACCACTTCAGCCCCGGAAGGATTTCCAGCTTTAGGACCGGAGCCCTTTTTGCGATTCGGCGCTGTGTCGCTTTAACTGACAATTGCGCGGTCGTGCGACGTTGTACCCAAACGAAATTTGAGTCCTTTTTTCCCACAAATAGAGCTTTCTTTTGGTGGTATTTGATCACCTCTGCGTCATTTCTGATCGCCGCTATAAACAAAAGAAGAGCGACAATTTTGCAAAAAAACCCAAATTTCTTACTTTTTGCTAAAATACAAATCCAAAAAAAAATAAAAAAACATTTTTTTTCACCGATTTATATTCTTCCTCATATTTGCAATAAAAAAAAATTTGCAATCGGCGTTTATTGATTGGTTTGCGCAAAAGTGGTCGTGTTTACGGATGATGAGAATTCATTTTTGGGGTTTTTTTTGTTTTTTTTTTTTTACTAGTAATGGCGGCGATCTGCGATTTTTAGCGGTACTGCGATATTGGGGCGGACATGTCGGAACGTTTTGACACTTTTTTGGGACCATTAGCATTTATACAGCGATCAGTGCTATAAAAATGCACTGATTACTGTGTAAATGCCATTGGCAGTGAAGGGGTTAACCTGCAGGGGGCGCGCTAAGGGTTAACTATGTTCCCTGGGCGTGTTCTAACTGTATGGGGGCTTGCTTGGCTGGGGAAGGGAAGTGGTCACAGCCTTCACGTACAGGAAGGCTGTGATCACAGCCCTTCCCCCTCACACAGAGCGGAGGTCCGTGTTTACTTACACGGACCTCCGCTCCTTCACTCCGGGGGAGGCATCGCGGGTGGCCGGCGGCAAACGAAGCCGCCGCACCCGCTCCCTGCCCCCCCCCCCCCCCCGAACACAGTGAGCGCGCTCTCACAGTGGCTCTGTATCCCGGCCGCCGTCGTACGACGGCGATTCGCGTTACAGAGCCACTTTGTCGCCGTCATTTGCCGATCAGCCGTCGGCAAGCGGTTAAACTTCTCCACAACTTCATCCCTGACCTGTCTGGTGTGTTCCTTGTCCTTCATGAATGCTGTTTGTTCACTAAGGTTCTCTAACAATCCTCTGAGGGCATCACAGAAGAGCTGTATTTATACTGAGATTAAATTACAAACAGGTGGACTCTATTTACTTAATTAGGTAACTTCTGAAGGCAATTGGTTCCACAAAATTTTAGTTAGGGGTATCAGAGTAAAGGGGGGCTGAATACAAATGCACGCCACACTTTTTATATATTTATAAAAAATTGTGAAAACCATGCATTTTCCTTCCACTTCACGATTATGTGCCACTTTGTGTTGGTCTCTCACATAAAATCCCAATAAAATACATTTACATTTTTGGTTGTAACATGACAAAATGTGGAAAACTTCAAGGGGTATGTATACTTTTTCGAGGCACTGTATGTGGCCCAATACAATTCCTATTCTTCCAATGTGGCCCATGAAGGTCAAATGGTTGCACACTCCAGATATGGCATAAACAGAAATCCAACAGAGTGGGAGGCCCTCATTACAGACCCAGTAGGTATGTAGACCAGAAATTACCAGAATCACTAGACTGCCCAAGAGAATTAATGGTGAGGTGGCCAGAGGTGGCATCTCCCAGAAACTTAAACATCAATTTTATATGGACTGACCTTTTAAGGAACTGGAATGAAAGTTCTATGCATCCAATAAATAGTGAAGGAACTCAAGGGGGAAGAATACCAATGTTCATGATAGGTGCAGATAAGATAGTTGGCTACTGCTGTATGATTTTGACAACATTGGTTTTCTTCTGAACAGTCCACTCAAACATTATCACTGGATGTGATGCTAGGAAACATCTCTTTTTTTGATGGTCAAGGTATAATTATGTAGTGTGTGATATGCATACAAACTTGGCATAAAAATCAAACTTGGAGCACCACTTGTAACTGTTGAGTTACAAATGGGAACCAAAAACACAACATCCCCATGAGTGCCTTACAAATACACATAAATGTCATTATTCTGGAGAAAGTCAATAAGTGTATGGATTTTTCGGTTTAAAAAGGAATGAGACAGTGCCAAAGCTCGGATAGTTTGGGATGCATATGGAGCTTCACAGTCACATTAGAAAAAGAGGCAGCTGATGAAGCAAAAAATATGGCAAACCAGCAGGATGGGACCAAATATAGAAGTAGGAATAGTAAGGACACGGTAGAGGGCTGCGAAGAAAATCTGCAGCAGCCATACTGTACTTCAACAATGTATGCAGGGAAGGGTTTCCTTGTATTCACCTACAGCAGCCAGTACTATACAAGGCTTCAAGTGGAACTCCAGACAAAAGGTTTTAGTTCTTTTTGATAGAGTGGACAAGCATTAGATCCACTGTCAAGATTTTACTGCTGCAAAGTTTTAAGCGAGCGACATTGGCCAATTCAATAAAAACCAACAGACATTCGGCCCGTGTGTATGGAAGCTTTTTGGCCGGCTTCTGTCTGACTTGTCCGCTGGAAAACCAGCAGCGGATCAGCGCTCTCAACCAATGGGTTTAATAACGCTTTAAAGCCTAGTACACACGGGCCGAATGTAGGGTGGCATCGGTTGGATCAACAGAAAACGGTCGACATTTGACCCGTGTAAACGGCAGCCCGTCCAACAGAAGCTGGCCAAGGGTCATGACTGAAAAAGGTCTGCCGACCAACTCCCGATCAGCACTCTTGGCCAATGGCTGAAGGCGGGGGGCCATCCTCCTGTCAGAACACAATAGCGCAGCGTGGGAGATCGATGTAATAACATTGGATAGTTAGTACAGCGGCTCCAATCAGAGCTGTCCATTTTTTTTTTTTGTTTAACCCTAGTGTGTACCAGTCTTTACCCTCCCTCCTTGAAATGTATTGTATAAGTGAGGTAGAGCGGGACCTCATCAGTAATAGGAGGCCTATAGCAGCTCAATCCATGGAGAGTCGTGGAAATGGTCCCTTCAAACGTTGAAGAGTCACAAACCCATGTTCATTTTTTTACTGTCAGGCCAGCACTTCTCACCCACTGTCACAACTCTAGCAGTATAAACAGATTCCAACACTTCCACACTTGTCTCAGAACTGAAAACAATGCCTAGAGTTTTACCTTGAAGAAAAATAAAAAGTAATTAATGCAAGCTGTGGAGGGAATAAAACGCCATAAATTTTTGAGGTACTCACATTATTCTTCTTCCTTTGTTGCTCTACTGCAGCTTTTTGAGATTCCACCTCCTTTAACAGCTCTGTTATATATCTGTCTTTTTCTACCAGTCTAAAAGCACAAACATAACTTAGATACAATCAAATACTTAAAACAATGATTCCACTAAAAAATATGGAGTCCGTACACTTTTAGCTCTCATTCACTTTGGAGTGACATTCTCAGGTTTAATCGCATGCCAAGTCGGACCCTATTGTCGGCAATGGCCATGTTCAAATCGATGCAATGCCTACTTTGCAGTGCTGCATCGATTTGAGAAAGTAGCTCCTGCACTACATTTGGCAATTTCGGGTGCAACTTGCATAGACATCTGTGCATGAAGCCCCAATGTCTTCAAAGTTGCACTCACATGCGGCTTTGAAATCATGCAATTTCAGATATTGCACAATTTCAAAGTCGCATTTAATGTGAAAGAGGATTGGTTGTACTGTTCACTAAGTGGCTGGCTTTTGCGGGAACAGCATTATGTTCTGCTTGTGGAAATAAGTTGACTCTCCTTGAGTGGAGCTGCTGTACATCTTTTTCTCACGGGACTGTGTGACCTGACTCATACGGCAGAA
Source organism: Glandirana rugosa (assembly GCA_018402905.1). Taxonomy (NCBI): domain Eukaryota; kingdom Metazoa; phylum Chordata; class Amphibia; order Anura; family Ranidae; genus Glandirana; species Glandirana rugosa. The sequence goes on from BLSH010340189.1 coordinate 2,777,781, forward strand.
ACGGGCTGCGCCTCTCCCTGTGCAGAGCAATCACCCAGTGAGGCCATCCCTAGGGCCCAATTTTTGTTTTGGTTGCACCTAGTATCCTGCTCCTGCAGGTGGCGATATTAAACCCATCCGTCAAGAAGATCTAGCTGTATCCAATGAATTCAGAGAAAAGGATTTTATGGTTAGCATAAAAATCCAATTTTACACTAAGTATGTGCAAGGGTGTGTAGTGATTCATTGTGAATATTAGGCCTCTTACCCCTGCTGGGGCATTTAGAAGGAAATCCATACCTCCCTGTAATAAGACATATGGGAAATGAAGTGGGATACATTATGAACAGAGTGATCTTGTCACCGAAGTACAAAGCGACCTGGAAGCCTGTGAGAAATAACACCAATGGACTGCAATATGAAAATAAAATCAATTTTGGTGGAATAACCCATCAAATAAAAAGAATTATACATTTTTTCGGAAACACATTTGTGATCAGCCTAATGTAAATGACCTTACTTAGTACCAATGTTTAAGTACTTCATTACACCTGCATTGCTTTCTAAAGATTGTTTTTCAGAGAGTGGTACAGGCACAATTGACAGACATTCAGGAGGCAATACTGCAGCATCCTGAATGCCTGTTTTTTGACAGCCCAACAGAATTTTTGAATGGGGACACTGTGCAGCAACTGTGACCCCCTAGCTTTGTCTTGTGGTTGTGGCGCAACCCCATTCACTTTATTGTGTAAAGTAAGCCTTTCATTTTAAAGTGATAATAAAGGCAATATTTATTTTTTAAAACAACAAATCTATTATGCATACTTGCTCTGTGCAGCAGTTTTGCACAAAGCAGCCCTGATTGCTCTTCTTCTCGGGGGTCCCCTGCCGGGTGCTCCTGGCATCTTCCTCCTGCCCCCAAAGCAAGCAGCTTGCAATGGGGGCACCTGAGAGCAGATGCGCTCCCGAGCCCCTGCTCTGCGTGTCCATTCACACACAGCCACGGCTTGGCCCCGCCCCGTCTCTCCTCATTGGCTCACTGGCTGTGATAGTCATTGGCTCCCACTGCTGTCTCAGCCAATGAAGAGGGAGAGACCCAGCAGAGCTGAGGCTCCCGTGCAAAGCGCTTGAGAAAGATCGAGCTCAGGAAAGTATTGGGGGAGCTGCTGCACACAGGTTTTTCGTGCCTTCATGCATTAAATGTATGAAGGTAAAAAACCTTGAGCCTTTACAACAACTTTAAGCGAGTGAACTCAAAAATAACCCAGACTGCATAATTTATGAGAGCACAGTTTTCCCTCAAAACAAGCTATTTTAACGGACTGAAAAATATTTATATACACGTTTAACAGTCAGTTGCGTGGCTCATATTCCTCCAGCTTCATAGTGATACAATATAACGGAATCTCAGAGAAAATGGCTGTACAGAGAACTTTGGCAAAAGACACAAAACTAATCGAATTTTATGCTTCCATCAAGCTCCCTGTCCCTCTTTAGTCACTGGAACTACACCGGTATTCCTCTAAAATTACAAGGTATGTTCAACTAATCAGAACGCCTTTAAATAATAAACTTACGCTTTTAACAGCTCTTCACTTTGAGCAACTGATGAAACCTGAAATGGAAAGACATTGGGTAATGACAACATTGTAGTCTAAGGCAAGAAAATTTGCATGGATAAGCCAGTACTACATGGTGCTAAAGGGCATAAAATTAGGTTGGTGGAAGGCCAATACAATGGTTTAGATTTGCAAAATTGAAAGGGTACCACCCTGATCCTTTTGTCATATTTATACATTCTACTCTTGCAAATATGTTGCACCGTTATGTAAATCACATTGCATACCCAAAGGTCTTCAGAGCCAAAAAGTTATGTGTCTGCTCTGTGACGTCAGAAGTCTGCCGATTTATGTGCATAAATCACAAAAGCCACATTGCTGTTGAGGTAAATAAGGGTTCATGGAAATAACCTATTCAACAGGACGACAGTTTAATCCCATCTCTCCCCACCCAACCCAGCTCCAATGGCTGCCGGTGCTGTTTATGAGCTAAGAGAAGTGAGCTGCTGCTCTCGTGCACATTGTAGGATCGAGATATTTTATATATTTTCTGAAAGCAGACAACCTAGAGAATAATATAGTAGTATGTCCAATATTTTATGTCACATGATATTACCGCAATGGTCTAGGAAACGCAAAATTGCCTTAAAAAACACTAACATGAATTCTAGGGCAAACAAACGCATTAAATTACCAAAATTTTTGGTAAAATATAAAAGACGAGGTTGCACCGAGTAAATAGATACCCAATATGCCAAACCTTAAATTCTTGTGTACCCCATGAAATGGCGTCAAACTCCAGTACCCTATATTTTCTATAGGCCACTCTTCAGAAGCCCTCTATAGGTATCAGTTTAGCGTTACGGAGTAGGTCTTCTGTTGGAATTATTGCTCTCACTGCGGCACGCGTGACCATATGTAATATGTGTATCGCAATCTACTTTTTCATACGTAGGTGCCCCGACGCATGCATTTATGTTTGTGCTTGAGTATATGTGGGGGTGGGGATTTTATTTGCTTGGGTGTGACTTTATTTTGCAAACAAAAAAAATAATAATTTTTTTCACCTAAGGTTTTTTCTTCCCATCACATAGGGGATTAAAAAGTCCCCTATGTGACGGTTCTTAGTGACAGGTTCTCTTTATTGAGATATGCAGGTTCTAAAAGACCATGCATGTCTCCCCTGTGCTCCACTAAATGTTATACAATGTAAATTTCATTGAAAAACATTATTTCCCGGCTGAGAGAGCCAGGAACACCGAGAGCTTGATGCAGAAGTGACATCAGAGATGTCTCCTTGCAGGTCGCACAAAGAAAGGGAGGAGAGCGGACGTGTATCCGCTCTTCCCCTTCCCCTCCAGCCACCATCACCCGCCATGACTGTCCCAGGCCCGCAGATGGGAAAGCGGAGCCCGATAAGCATAGCGGGGGGCGACGGTACCGGGGGTGCGTGAAAGCAATCGGGCGGCAGCAATGCCGCCCGAACGCTCTCAGGTGACAGGCAGGAGTCTGCCTGTCAGTTTCACACGCAATCCCGGTGGCTGCAGCCACTGGATTGTGTGCAATACCCCCCGGCCGTTAGGTCTGTACGACGTACGGACCTGGTGGCGAAAGGGTTATTGAAAAGAATGCATTAAGGTAAAAAAAAAAACTTCAGCCTTTAGAACCAGTTTAATGTAATATGATAAAACTTGCCTTTATCACAGCAAATAACATTTTACATTTTTTTTTTTTTTGTCTGTAGCTGCCAAAATGATACGATCTACCTTTAATACGGTCTTAGTGGCCTCTACATAGCAATGCTTCATATAAACTGCAAAAGGAACATATCACCTGCAGCTCTCCCTAGTGTGAAACATATCTTTGTATTGACCATATGCCTTACAAACCTGTTGTAACTGTTGATCATGTTTTTTTTGCAGTTCATTGGCCTGAATTTTCAGAATTTCATTTTCTTTTTTCAGACCCTGTCAAAGAACAAAAAAAAAATACAATGAAGAAGTGGCCAGGGATTACGCACAATGACTGAAAAAGTGTAGATTCGTCACATTACCGTTAGTTCCTGAGTTGTGCCTGTGATGCTCTTCTCTCTCTCCAGTATTGTTGCCTCAATGGCCTTTATTTTTTGCTCCTGCTGCTCCACTCTGCACAATATTTAAAATAAAGTTTACGTGTGTTTTTTGTGCACTTGATACTAATCTCTCTGCTATATACATACATACACACACATACATACATATATATATATGCAATTCAGGTGAGCAAAGAGAAAGGAAGGAACTAAAACTGTAAATTGAGTGGAGGGAGACGAGAAAGTACAAGGAATAGGGTGTCCCTAGAACATTTGATTTCTAGTGCCAAACCTCCATGTGGACTCTAAACTGGGAGACAATATAAACAGCAAATTACCAGCACTAATAATAAATTCTATAGATGCCCCAATATCGATACCGAGCATTTTCACATGTACTCGTACTCATGAAAATGCTCCCAATACCAGAACTGATGCTTTGCGATGCAATTTGCGCCAATACAAAATAAATGGCTGCAAATTGCACTGCAAAGAATCACATGCGATTTGAACAGGCATGCAGTGCAATTCCTGCCTGAAACACATGCGATTTCCCCCACCGCTCCTGTGTGTGTGCGTGTATAGAAAAGGAAGCACCGTCTAGTGAGCAGTTTATTAAAAAGGTTTTAAATCACATTAGGTGCATAGTGCATAATTTGCATAGTGTCCCGGTTCTGTCGATGATCGCAAATCACAGCCGCTGGAGGTTCTCACAGAGCTGGAGGAGATGTAGATGTGGTCCACCCCTAAGCTGACATCACTTCCGCCCTACACCCACAGGAATCCCGAAACTTCTTCTCCAGCCTACCTGCTCCCACTTCTAGGTAAGATCCCCTCACAGCGATCTATGACATTTCCGGTCCCTCCTCCTTCCTTTTTTTTTTTTTTTTTAAGATATTTTTATTAATTATAAAAGACATACAAACATAGAAACAAACAACAGCCCAGCGGGCAT
>BLSH010340190.1:2113-13912 GCA_018402905.1 Glandirana rugosa
AAAACTATTTTATTTGTCAGCTTCAATGTGGACTTTCAACTGTGAACACTCCTTCTGCAAACCCTATTAAAGCAAAGATCACGCACACAGTTAGAATATATACGAAGTGCAACATATACGGTGGTAAACATGTTCTCTGGCCATACTTGCCAAACTAAAAGGCTCACATTATAGGAGTCACTACAAGAAGATGGCACTTTGCGTACCCACTGCCAGAACATCTCCAAACCCATACCTGCACAGGGCTCGGCATGCACTTACAAGTGACAGCACTTGGCCCTGGCCATTGAGTGCTTATGCACCCCTTGCTGACAAGGGGAGTGTCACATGCTCACCCATACCCCAAAGTACCAGACATTTCTCAGGGCTCTGGTAGCAGGAGATCACAGGGAAGGGAAGTACTGTTTACCAATACATAAAACAACTGAGAGACTGTTTATTTTATCATCAAAAAGCACGCGCAGCACAAGGACTTTATATAATACATAAAACAAACCTGTCACTTTGCCTAGTATTAAACACATAATCACCTCAATCTGCCTTTCCTTCTCAAGAATCAATTTCTCACGTTCATTAAACCGTTCTTCCTCCTTCTTTAAGGACTCTTCTTTCCTCGTCAACCTAAGAAAAAAAAGCAGTAGATCAGAAAAAACAGGCATGTGTATTTCTGAAAAAACTGATTAATGTAGAAATACAAATGCAACAGATGAGAAGTTGGAGAATCAGATCCTGTTATGTTCACAAAAATCATTTTCTGTAAAAGCCAGGTTATTAATGAAATCATTAAAATGTATATTTAGGGTAAATAAAGCTGGTGTAAGTATCCAAGCTGGTCTTCATTTTAGAAAATCCCCTGTATAGCAGTACTTGACTGGGAGAGGAAAGGCCACAACTAGGAGGCACTCCAAATCGGCTGCATGCACATGATCTGACATCGATAAGCTGAAGGAGCAGCTCAATAGCAGCTCTCAAATATTTTGCTACTGCCTCAGTGGACAATCAGCAGAATGGGTGTGCGCTCTTGACCAAGATGTGCTTCTGCTGCAGTGGAGGGTAAGGATCTGACTATGCTGCCTTGTAGGGATTTCTGGATCACAAGACCGACTTAAAAGAATTACAAATCTTTCTGGCAAGAATGCACTTTATGTAGTTTAACTATTACTCAGCTGCTTGCTAAGAAATCAGCTTGAGGCTGGGTTCACACTATTGCGAATTTGATTGATGAGGGTTTTCCCGCATCCAATTTGCATTCTCTGCGATGGCTGCTGAGCGCACGGCAGAAGAGTCCTGTGCGTCTTTGGCTCAATTTCAGGTCCAAATTCAGCCAAAAATTCAGACCTAAAACGGTAAACGGGGACGCCCTGGAACCCCCACTGTTCCCCACGGCCGCACAGTGTGAACCCAGCCTTAAATTCATACCAAACTACCAAAAAAATAAATGAAGTTGCGAGTCTAAACCAAATAGATACATTTTAGAAAAGGCCAGTGTTTGGGTCCCCCCCAATAACATCTAGTATATCTTTGGAAGTCTAGATCCTTGCAGTGGTCAGTTTAAGGTAGTAAAAGCCTGTACTGCAAATGGACTGGACACAAGTATACTGGTGTGTGGCTCCATTATTGTAGCACTAGTTTTGAGTGCCTGTTTTGTAGGTATTTGTAGTTGAGGACCGGTTTGGGAATCATTGCTTCAGATGTTAATTTCCGGTTTAAACTGTGAACCCCTATGTCTGTGACCTTTTTTAAAAAATGGATTAAACGTCAACCAAGTGGTTAAAGGTCAAGTATTTCAATGTTCGCAGCACAAATGGGATAACACCTACTTTATATTTGTTACATGTTCTTATTTGCATTGGTGTAACTTTGAAAACAAAATTTAACATGTGCTGCATGCCTTTTTTTTTTCTCTGGATGCTCCTTTCTAGAAACTCCAGCACAGAATATGCTACTAGTTTTCTTTGTTTATAAGGGGGCTGGAGAGCTGGGTTTGCATTAATTAACCCTTTAACCCTGTACTGTGCTGGCAGAACTCATCTTATCACTTGTAAACTAGATTTGACCACTGTCTATTCTAAAGTTCACACGATCAGAATATTAAAAAAAAAAATAAATAAATAAAAAAAGCAGCTTTCGAAGCGATCGTGCGATAATCTACTTGTTCGTACACAACTTTAGTCGGAAAGTATATGAAGGGACAAACACAAAATAATTTCTTATACGATAGCAGAACATACAATTTTTTAATGAGTAATAGTTTTCATCCACAAATACAATACACCTATATTACATCACTTCCAAATTTGTATTCTATCGTACGAGAATTTTCGTACTTTAGTAACCTCTTCATTTGAAATAATTCAAATAAAAATGGACGATCATTCATTCAATAATCTTATAGTGTGTACTAGGCTTAACAAAGTGTTACAGATTTATAAGCTGGCTTCTCCATTGCATGTTAATGAAGGAGCACACCCTTTCCCCTAAAGCCTATCTATTGGGATTGATCACACTGAACTTGTTGAAAAATGCTTGCATTCAGCCATGACACCGTCACCTAACAACTAAAAGGTAAGAAATATTTAAAGTTTTTTTTGGCATGCTGTGTTAATGGGAATACAAACAGCATTGGGCTTTCTCAAACTTGGCTGCAAAGGAGGATATACACTTTTAATCTGTGTATAGCACTTTGTCTTCTCAATTACATTACCAATATCTGTAGCAATCACATGGTTATACATACTGATTTTGAAGGTCCTGAACTTGTGCAATACTGGAAACCTGAAAAAGAATAATCAAAAAGGACGACATAAGAAAATGGAAATCTTAGAGCTTAAAGCAGAACTCCTGCCTTTACATAAACTGTTGGCATGACATAGCTGAAGTGGGTATTGCAGCATACCCAATAAACCGTTTATACTATAGCAGGTGGAACACTGCCCAATCTGAGTCGCACTCACAGAGTTACTTTATTCCCGTTCCTTGGATCAGATAAAGGGATTTTATTAAAACTTACCGTAAAATCCTTTTCTCTGAGTTCACAGAGAGACGCAGCCCTTCTTTGACAGGTGGGTTATATGCACATCCTACCAGGAGTAGACCTAGGCAAATAGAAGGAAAGCAAGCTGACCCCTCCCAGGGGGCCATCCTCTCTCTCACATATAACCCCCCTGCTGTGCACAGCATATCAGTTCGTAACAAGCTGTACAAACGCAACACAGAGGGGTGGGTGCTGCGTCTGTCAGTGAACTCAGAGAAAAGGATTTTATGGTAAGTTTTTTTTCGCTTACGTTCACTGACAGATGCAGCCCTTCTTTGACAAGTGGGATGTCCCAAAGCTGTGTTAGGTAAGAGGGGTGGGTAAGCATTAACAACGGTACCCAACAGAGTCCTCTCAGGAGGCGCCAGCCGCATCTACACCCCCGCCTGCAAAACTTTGCGGCCAAAGGCAGCATCCGCAGATGCTGAAATAACAACTTTGTAAAACTTAGTAAACGTGTGCACCAAGGCCCAAGTAGCCACCTTGCACACCTTTGACACCGAAGCCTGGTGTCTGAAAGCCCAGGAAGTGCTAACTGCCCTGGTGGAATGAGCCGTGACTGGAAGAGGAGGGACTTTGCCCCGAACAGTATACGCATGGGTCACAGTCTGCCTGAACCAATGGAAAACAGTAGCCGACGAGGCCGCCAATCCTTTGCGCAGACAATCCGTCAGTACAAACAACGCATCAGACTTCCGAAAAGAAGCTGTTGCCTCCAAGTACACCCGCAAAGCCCTCACAACATCCAAGCAATGTAACTCAAATTCTTTGGGATGCGAAGGGTGCGGACAGAAGGAAGGAAGAACAATATCTTCATTAATGTGAAAAGAAGAGACCACCTTCGGTAAAAACTAAGGAGCAGGACGCAAGACTGCCTTGTCCTTGTGAAGGACTAGGTAAGGAGAGTTGCAGGACAACGCTGCCAACTCAGACACCCACCTATCAGATGTAATGTCCACCAAGAAAGCCACTTTCTGCAACAGCAATTGTAAAGGAATATCCCTGATCTTCTCATATGGCGGTTTCTGCAGAACAGAAAGCACCAAATTCAAATCCCACGGCGCCAAGGGCGACCGTATCTGAGGAGCCACATGGCGTACACCCTGTTCAAATGTACGAATCAAAGAATACGACGCCAAAGGCCAATGAAAAAGAATCGCCAGAGCTGAAATCTGACCCTTGAGGGTACTCAATACCAATTTTTTATCCAGGCCCTGCTGCAAAAAAGTCAGGACCCTGGACACCACGTAAGAGCGGGGGTTCCAACCCCCCGCCTTGCACCAGGCAATATAGGCCTTCCAGGTGCGATGATAAATTTTGCGTGAAGTACACTTGCGTGCTTTAAGCATGGTAGGGATCACGGAGTCAGCAACACCCCTATCCCTCAACACCTGGGACTCAATAGCCAAGCCGTCAAAGCCAGCAAGGGTAAAGCAGGGTGCAGAATGGGTCCCTGCGACAGGAGATCTTCTCACAGCGGAAACCGCCAGGGAACATCTGTCACCATTCGCACCACGTCGGCGTACCAAGGGTGCCGAGGCCAATCCGGAGCCACCAGGATTGTCGGAATCCCCTCCGCTTCTATCCTGCGTAGTAGCCGCGGTAGAAGCTTGATAGGAGGGAAGGCGTACAGGAGCAGATACCGACCCCACGGCGTTACCAAGGTGTCCGTGTCGGCCAGCAGCGGGTTCCTTGTCCTGCACACGAAGGTCTGCACCTTGTGATTGAACCTGGACGCCATGAGGTCCGCGTCTGGCGTGCCCCACTTCTGGCAAATCTGGCGGAACATGTCTGGATGCAGGGACCATTATCCCTGATCCAGCGTCTGGCGACTGAGAAAGTCTGCCTGCCAATTTTTTACGCCCGGAATGTAAATGGCGGCGATTGCCGGCACGTGAAGTTCTGCCCATCTCAGAATGAGATCCGCTTCCGCAGCCAAGCTCCTTTTTCCGCCCTGATGGTTCACGCACGCCACAGCCGTGGCGTTGTCCGACTGAACCCAAACCGGGAGGCCTAGCAGCATTACCGTCCAGTGAGAGAGGAAAAGCCTGATCGCCCTCAACTCCAGTACATTGATCGGAAGGCGGGATTCCTGCGCCGACCAACGGCCCTGAGCAGATAATTGCCCCAGGACCCCTCCCCAGCCCGATAGGCTGGCGTCCGTCGTGACTATCGACCAATTCAGGGGGAGGAAGGACATCCCCGTTAGGGCCGGGGCCCGAAGGCACCAGGCCAACGATCCTCTGGTCTGATGATCCAATCTGATCAGCTGGTCCAGGGACAGCGGAGACTTGTCCCACCGTGACAGAATCGCTTGCTGTAGGAGCCGAGTGTGACTCTGGGCATAAGGTATCACCTGGAAGGCCGAGACCATGAGCCCCAACACCCGCATACAGAACCGTAATGAGGACCACTGGCGTGACAGCAGTGTTCGCACCGCTGCTTGCAGTGTCAGTAACTTGGCCGGAGGTAAGAACACCTTCGCCTGCTCTGTGTCCAGAATCAGACCCAGATATTCCAGGCAACAGGACAGGGTCAACGACGACTTCTGCAGGTTGATCAACCAGCCGAAGTCTTTCAATGTGGCCATGGCGATAGCCACGTTCTCCTCCAGAGCCGAAGCAGACTCCGCTCTCAGGAGTAAGTCGTCAAGGTAAGCTACCACCGCGATGCCTCTCTGCCTCAACAGCGCTAGCACCGGGGCCACCAGCTGAACACCCCAGGAGCCGAGGCCAGACCAAAGGGAAGTGCCACGAATTGGTAATGAAGATCTCCCACTGCAAAGCGCAGGAAGCGCTGGTGCCGGAGACAAATGGGTACGTGGAGATACGTGTCCCTGATATCCAGAGACGCCATGAAGTCCCCTTGGTGCAGGGCGGCCACGACCGAACGGACAGATTCCATTCTGAATTTTTGCGCTTTCACAAAGTGGTTTAGCGCTTTTAGGTCCAGAACTGGCCTGACCCCCCCCTTTTGGGCACCACAAATAGGTTTGAATAGAAGCCGCGGAACCTTTCAAACGGAGGTACTGGCACAATCACCCCTTGTTCGGAGAGTGCCTGAACAGCCCCTAGGAGAGCCTCTCGACACCCCTGAGGGAGTCTCAAGTTCGATGGGAAGAACCTGTCTGGAGGTAGAGTGCTGAACTCTATCCTGTACCCGGAGGACACCACTTCCTGCACCCACCGGTTGGAAATGCGGGCAGTCCACCTGTCTGCAAACCCCAGAAGCCGGCCCCCCACCCGAGAATCATGCGGAGGAGGACTTATCCTCTGCCTTTTCGCTCTTGCGCTGCCAGGGTCGTTTACCGGGCCCCGAGGCAGCCTTGCCCGCTACACCGGGTGCACGAAAAAAACTCTTTTGACCCGAAGGAGCAGGACCCTGCTTACGGCGGAACTCCCGCCACTCAACTCGTTTTTCAACTCGGTAAGAGATTGCGCCGTCATAGCTGACGCCAGAGCCGGTCTCATGGCTGATCCCGCCAACAAGAAAAGTGCTTTGGACACAGCCTCCGTCCGCCTATAGGCCGGATCCTTACAGGAGGGGGACCCCTCTAAGGGAATGGTCGTTGCCTTATTCAGGCGAGCCACCGGAGGGTCCACTGCGGGGAATGCCCACTTCTTCACAAAACTATCCTCAAACGGGTAAAACGCACATCTCTCTTCCCAGGCACATCCAAAATGGCGTTTGGGCAGGGCGAAGGAATTCTGCGGACGCTGCCATTCCTTATAGACCAAATGGTCAAAAAATTGATCATAAGGGCAAGCCTTGGGTAACCTGGGTGGCCTAGCAGACCCGCAAACGTATGCAGTCTCCTGCGACTCCCCTGCTTGGTCCAGTCGCAAGACGCACGTATATCAGCGATCAGAGCGGCCACCAGCGCCTTCTCGCCCCCTGGTATTCCTCGCCGTCTGAGTGCCCCAGCTCACCCTCTGAGAGCTCCACGGGGGTCCTCGTGACCACCGAGGCCACTTCCGGCTCAGACTCTTCCTCCGATGAAGGAGGAGGGGGTGGACGTTTTTTAGGGGCCCCCGTAGCAGGGCTCGGCACCTCTCGGGGAAAAAATTCCCCAAATACTGACCTTAACTGGTCCAGGGACACCAGAGTCCCTAGCGCAGGTTGCGCTTCCGCTGGCTCCTCCTTGGAAGGACCCGCAGGTTCAGCTGCCATTGCGGCCCTGTACACTGACAAGCAGAAAGGCCCAGACACTCCCACAATGCAGCCCCACAGATCCACTAGGGGGAAAACCCAGGAGGACTGCACCCACTGCTACCAGCACCCCAGGGAGAGCCCAGCTATACTTGCTGTTTGTTGCCTCTCAAAGTGCTGCGTCCCAGTAGGAGTGCTAGTGACCACCAGTCAGAGAGCCTGCGCCGCCTGTGCCATCCACGCTGTCCCAGGGTGAAAGAGGAAGCATCGGCTAAAACGCACATCTCTCTTCCCAGGCACATCCAAAATGGCCGCGGAGTGGTCACAAGAGGCCAAAAGCCTGCAATACAGGCTACGACTATGGCAAAATGGCCGCCGTTCGACATTAGAGGCTAAAACACTTACAAAATGTCGGCGATCCGCCGCAAAATGGCAGCGGTTCGCCGCATGGTGGCTTCTAAGGCGCGGTGCGGGGGAGGGGAATAGGAGGGGGGAGGGGGCACCCTGGGGAGACCTGAGCCCTAGAAAAAAAAAAAACCTCCACCGGCCGGCCCAGACCGCTAACCATCGCCCAGCCCCCCCCTCCCTCCGCACCCCTGGGGGGGGGGGGGGTTACTCACCAGTCCGACGGGCGTAGCGGGTAGCCACCCAGTTGCAGACTTTCCTCCCACTGCCGGAGAGGGATGCTGCAGGCCACAGGCCCCTGGACGGTTACAAGGTCCGGTCACTGGGGGCAAATGGGGATCACCCACTGGCCACCCGCACGGAACGAGCATGATGTGGCGGACCCTTCCAAGGCTAAGGGTAGCTCGCATTGGTGGGCTGCGCTGGGGAAAGTTCAGGATTCTGGATATCCTCTATGCCCCAGCCAGCTTCTTGATAGCAGTCTTCACCAGATAGCTTGAGAAAAAACAAAAAGCGGTAGCAAAAAGGAAACCGCAGGTCCCATAAGGGAGCCAGGTCTAACTCCTTGCACTAGGCATAATAAAACGGATATGCTATACACAGCAGGGGGGGTTATATGTGAGAGAGAGGACGGCCCCCTGGGAGGGGTCAGCTTGCTTTCTTTATATTTGCCTAGGTCTACTCCTGGTAGGATGTGCATATAAGGGCTGCGTCTGTCAGTGAACGTAAGAGAAACCTACTTGAGGGGGGGGGGGGGCGCTGGGGGGAGGTGGAATCTGCACAAGAATGGCTCACGGTGCAAAGGGCAAAGATTTGGGAATAGAAGCTAGTCCTCCCCCCTAGTAAGCAGGCATATACCACTAAAGTTGTAAACCCTGCACTAGCCCTGTAAATGCTAGGCAGTGGTAACAAGCTCTGCTACATTAATGATGTATATAGTTGTACTGTCCCCTAGGTAGGTGAGTGTACTATTGTTTTTCGTTTCTCTGCCTAAGGCTTGATTCACACGAATGCGTTTTTTGATGCATTTTGCAGAAATGCAGGGAATTTTTTTTAACATGGGTTCCTATGGAACATGTTAACATTAATGCATTTTTGTGCCTGTGCATTTTTGGAAAGGGTTGGGGACTTTTTTTCCCGCAAAATGCAGCGTTTTGCATGTAATAGACTTCAATGGGCATGTAAGAAAAATGCAAGTCCTGCTTTTTTGATGCGGTTTTACCGCAATTTTGCAGGGATTCGCGTTTTTAAATCTGCCTGGCAACAAAATTTACCCCCAAAAAAACAGAACATTAAAAAAAAAAAAATTGTGGAGAAAAAAAAAATAAAATAAAAAAAAAGCAGAAAGCACAGCAAAATCGCTCAAAAGCAACATGCACAAATGTGAATCGAACCTAACAGAGACAGTACACAAATTTAAGTGCTGTCTGCTTAACGGAGGCTGTGATTGTTTAGCAGAGTCTGCTCGGTGTGCTCTGGTGCTGCTCATGCGGTCTTGAAGTTCACACTGGTCTAGTAGCTATGAAATGTGCTGGACAGTGGGTGGAAACCATGCGGATGAGAGAATGAATATCTATAAAGCTCTGGCCAATTAGAAGGGGAGGTGCCCTAAGGCATGCTGGGTGTCAATTTATATTTGATGAGCACATGGGCTCAGGATGTTTCTCTAGAGAGGTCCTGGTGCGGAGGGTGCCTTCCGTACCTCCCCAGCACAGGCTGCCAGTGGCCTCCGGTGGGTGACCAGAGGGCCTGAAACATTGAAACTGAAACTCAGGGCTCTCCTGAGAGCTGACTGAGGGAGTACGTCCATGGATCCTGTCTGGTGTCACGGAGGAAGGTGACCTGCAACAAGGGACTTGTGAGTACAGACCCCCTAAAGGGATCCTAGAGACTGGTGCTGTTCAATCCGCATCTAGGTGCTAGAAGTCAGCATACTGGGTGTAAGCTGAAGGGGACACTGACTAGAGTCCTGAAGAAGCAAAATCCACTAAATACCTTCTACGAAAAAGGGACTTTGCTCTATTCTGTAAAGTCCGCTACATAGTTCTACCGGGAAAGCCGTCCTCGCATGTGAATAGTTTAATTTGGGGTATCCTAATAAACCCCTTCTACTGTCCAAGATCTCAAAAAAAAAAAAACACACACACACATCCTCTAGACTGGTTATTGGAGGCAAAGAGCGGAGGAGTGTGCGCACCTGGCTGTGTGAGAAAATAGTGGGAAACCCGTAAAAGATTACCAAGCGGCTCCTGCGTGAGTAGTGCTACATAGCATAAGTAAGGTACACACTAGATCGTTAAAAACTGCCATTTTCTTTTATTAAAAGGTTTTTAAAACTCTAGTTATTTAACAAGTGGAATGATAAGGCAACATCTGATAGAACAGCATTTCATATATGCCACAGTGTGCAGCTGATTGGCAGAGCACAGACAATGCAAGAGTGCAAGCATAAAAAGCAGACTTCAATAAGATGCAAGTAAGATTTGCCTCCTTGGCTTTCTTCAAAAGATAAGCAGCTTTATAGACCAGGTGCTCTGCTAAAGCTCCTGCTGCCTGGCACCCTTCCAGCCTTGAGGCTCCCATCTGAAGCATGCTGGGAAGTTGGAAAATACCTAGACTTCTATAAGCCTGACTTTTTCAATCAGCATGCTGTAGGGTGGAGTTCAGGGACTGGAAGCATTCCAGGGACCGGATACTCTGCAAATGATTTTTTTAAGCAGCTTATTTACTAAAAAAATACACCTGGTCACTGCAGGCCTGAAGCCTCTGTTTATATCCTAACTATGGAATCATTGCAATAAAGTTACTAGGGTGGGATCACGGTCTCTAGTGTGGCCCGATACCACTATGCTGGTTACATGTTTGATGAAGAACGCTCACTAAGACCACTTAAAATGCTGTTCATTGTACAGCTGCTTCAACTCTACTTTAGCTCAATGGTTTTGTAAGCTTGTTACCTGTTCAGCCTTTTCAAGCTGGCTGTTTCCTAAAGCTTCCTTCAGTGCTTCAATTTCTTTAGTCAATGCCTTGACAGCAACAAAAACAAGACAAATGGGAGACAAGACCACAACACTATGGTACACAGAACAAAATTGCATGCATGAAAGGTTTGTGCCCAGAGTCACATGAGAATGTATGGTGACTTCTATTACAAAATCAACAAAGGTGACAGCGGTGCAGTCCCATAAATGCTCTTAGCAGTTAATGCTGTTGCAGATTACAAAGACCAAATGGTGATAAACCGATTTGGCACTCAATATTTATGAGCCATGTATTATGCATTAGACAGGAAATCAGTGAACAAATAATACTTAAAGTGGAGTTTCACCCAAAAGTGGAACTTCCGCTTTAAATACGCTTTGCCCCCTGACATGCCACAATTGGCGTGTCATCTTTGGGGAGGGGAGTGGGTACCCAGTTTAAACAGGTTCCTCGCTCCCACTTCCTGGTCTGGCCACCTGGCCGCCTAGGTGACTCCACCTCTCCCCCTAGGCGGCCCCTCCCTGCAATCTTCTGGGACACGTGTCACAGGTCCCAGAAGATTGCCTGGCTATTGACACAGAACAGCAAGACTTGCGCATGTGCAGTGCGCGCCCAGCCGTGAAGCCGAAAGCTGTCATGGTCGGGTGCACACAGTTGCGATGCAAGGGGAGGGGGGGAGAGAAGGGAGGCATCAGACGGCTGCATCGCTGGACCATGGGACAGGTAAGTGTATGTTTATTAAAAGTCAACAGCTACTCTTTTTGGAGCTGCTGAATTTTAATATACCTAAAAACGACTGGAACTCTGCTTTAGGGGGGCTGCAATTAGAGAAGAGTGGGTTACTTTGATAAATTTTATTTAGCCGTTGCCTCTAATTTCACCATAGGTTTAAAAAAAGGGATTTTATTATAACTTACCGTAAAATCCTTTTCTCCGAGTTCACTGACAGACGCAGCTCTTCTTGACTTTGTGGGGTTTTATGTTCGTCTTACCAGGAGGGATCAATTGAGGACCATTCTGCTTGTATTTTGGGGTGTTTCAGTTCTTCTCGACGCAGACAGTCACTTGAGCCTCTTTTCCTAAAATGCCATTCAATATTATTTTAGGGAAAAAAATTTGGATACCACTTTAATCTCCGTTGCCGATTTATTTTAAATAGTTTCATTGGGTGAGAAGAGATTAACGTCGGGGGGATTTCGTCTCAAGGTCAGCAAAAATCCATATAATTT
>BLSH010340190.1:19948-31817 GCA_018402905.1 Glandirana rugosa
CCCCCCCCCCCCCCCCCCACACATCTAACCTGGCTATACTTAATAAGCTGATCACTATAGCTGCCCGTTACCCTACTGCGGGACTAATGTTGGCGGGAGATTTTAATATGACCCCAAGCTTGATAGGTCCTTTCTGCCCAGATTCCTGTACGTATTTAGAAACACTCCTGTTACTATAGCCAATTCCTTCTTCAAAAAACTAGACCAGACGCTGGGTTCCTTTATCTGGGAGGGATCTACCCAAAGAGTGGCTAGGGATACACTGCAGCTCCCACTCGGACTCGGAGGGCTATCGCTCCCATGTTTCCGCAAATACTACTGGGCGGCGGTTGAGGTGACAGTTCGCTGGTGGTTCACCCAGCATAGGGGCTTACCCCATGGTGAACTTGGAGGCGGCTATACTGGGGTCCTACTCAGCATTGAGTAACTTGGTATTTAGGGGCCGCCCGTGTTCTTTAGATATTTGCAGCTGCGCCATGCAGCACATTCGCAGTTCCCTACCGGAGTGACTATACAGTCGCATGTGGTGGAGCGCTTCCTTATCACCAACAAAGTGGACAAAGTACTCTCCTCTCTTTACCTTAGAATCACCTCATTGACCGAAGGTAAAACTAATATAATATATGGCAGACAGATATCCCTACTCTAACGGAGGAGGACTGGGGGGGAGGGCATACAGCAATATATGCCTCTGATGATTTCTGCCAAAGACCGTTATATACAACTGAAGTTCTTACATAGGGCCTATTACACTCCTCAGAGGCTGGCAAAGATATTTACAATCCATACAGATAGATGCCCGAAATGTGGACATGGGCTAGGCTCATTCATACATATGGTCTGGACTTGTCCAGACAGCCAACAGTTCTGGTCCGAGGTAGTTGGGGAAATTGGGAGGGTGAGCAACCTACCCCTACAGCTGGACACTGCTGTCCTGTTGCTGAGGATCACGGATATGATTGCGACCAACACCCACACACGGTTACTCTGATTTTATACTGCGTTCTAGACCAGGAAAGCGATCCTGATTAAATGGAAAGATACTGAACCTCCCTCACTAGGCACAGTGGAAAGCCTTGGTGAACGCAACCCTACCCCTATACAAACTTACTTATATGTCCCGTAAGTGTCCCAAAAAGTTTGAGGAGATTTGGCTAAGGAATAACCTGAAAAGACCACTGGAGCGGAGGTACATATCACCGGAGTGAGGAGTGTCGGGGAGTTAAAATGACCCTCATGTTCATGCTAATGTGCCTTAGATGATGAATGTCTCATTGCTGCCTATACCACCTGACTGTGATTTAATGTACCAAACTATGTAACCTTCTTCCATTCTCTTTAATATGCATAAGACGCCTGTACAAAGACTGTATTGTTAATCTATGAAAAAATAAAAAACGTACCTGTTAAAAAAAAAAAAAAAAAAAAAAAAATGTCCCCCCACCGCAGTAGTGGGTGAGGGCAGACCTTCATGTTGAAGGGGCCATGTCTGCGGGACTGGGGAAGCCCGCTCTAGGCTTACCAGACCAAGATTGCTTGGAACCCCCCGCGGAAGACTTGAAAGACCCGTTTCCCTTGTCTGCAGTCCGGGGGCCTGAAATATATTCTTATGGGCTGAGAAGGAAGGCTCACGTTTACGGGGCCCCTTTCATTTCTTAGACTGTGGCAGGAAGGTACTCTTCCTCCCTGTGACACCCAGGGTAGCCCCAAACAGGCGATCGCCTTGAAAGGGCTAATCAATGAGCGCTTTCTTAGAGGTTTGGTCTGCCGACCAGTTCTTAAACCACAGCACACGTCTAATCACTACCACTGAAACAGAAGGTTTTGACAGCAGGGGAATCACATCCAAAGATGCATCACATACAAACTGTAATCCTTGGACCAACTGGTCCACAAGATGAACATAAGTAGCGGGAACCTGCTCCTTCCCCAGACCTTGGCACAAAAGCTTGGCCCATTCCATCAGTGTCTGAGACAGCAGGGCTGAAGCTAGGATCGGTCGCATTGCCGAACCTGCCATGGTGAACATGCTACGCGCCACAGACTCCGCTTTCCTATCGGCTGGGTCTATAAACGACAGGGAATCCTCTACTGGAATCATGGTTGCTTTATTCAACCTAGAAACAGGGGGGTCCACCACAGGTGGACTGGTCCCCTATTTTAGAAGTGGTTCCTCAAAGTGGTAACGTACTGGAAAACATTTGGGGACCACAAATGGTGACTTTGGTTGTTCCCATTCTTTATAGGTAAACCTATCAAAATAAGGCAGCTAAGGAAATACATTTGGTGCACGAGGTGACTTATGCGTACCAAAAGCCACAGCCACGTCCGTGGCCACACCAGCTGCATCCTCCATTTTTAAAGTCTCACGCACTACAGTAATAAGTGCATCCACCAGCGCTTTTTAACTCGCTGCTGTGACCGTGGAGGATTTATCCTCACTATCGGATGGGTCAGGAAACTTAATATTAGGCCCCCTTTGACGGGCCACATCCCCAGCAGCATCAGGCTCAGAATCGGATGAGACAGACTGAGCAGGGGAATGCTTCCTCCTGGGCCCTTGCCCACGCGCTAATTCCACCCAGGATACAAAAGACTCTAGTACCGCCTTCAGCGCAGCCATGGGAAGCTAGGTTTCTGAGGGACCTGCCCTCTCCATGAGGGGGTCAGTGGGGGAGATGTGACCCTGAGGCTCCATCAGTAAAAGGGAAGACCCTGCAGTCCAAAAGATCTTTTGGCACTACTAAGGGATCCCCCAAAGCTCAGGGTACCTGTCAGCAGGGAGAGAGATCACAGGGACCTCCAAGGACTTACCCTACCACCGGAGGAGCACCGCTATTCAGCCCCAACACCATGGACGCCATCTCACGTCATATCTCGGGCAGGAAGAGGAGGAGCCCCAGCATCTCTACAAGGCTTCAGTCTTCCAGCGTCTCAGTAGACCAATGAAAAATGGCCGCCGTGACATCAGGCTACACAAACATGGCTTTCAGCCGGAGACCAGTGAAACCAATGGAGAATGGCTGCCGTGATGTCATTGGACTTCGCCAAGATGGCCACCGGTCTTATGACACGCTGAAGCATGCTGCCAGGGTCCTCTCTGCTGCTCTCTCTGCAAGGGGACCGACAAAGGTACTGTACCCCACTAGGCAGGATGAACACCTAGAGGACTCTACTGTGCACTCTGCTACTGCTGTGCACTCTGCACTGGGGCCTCTAAACTGCACTATACCTCACGCTGCACTACACAGCAGGGCATGCACCTAGGGGTCTCCACTGCCCATCTGCACTAGAGCCCCTCTATACCACCAGGGCAGGACACACACTCAAGTCCCTTACAGAAGGGGAATGAAGAGGGAGACCCGCCCAGGGTCTCTGCCGCCTGTACTGGGACCGCCACTAGTACGTGGGGGGGGGGTCTTCTTTCCAGGTTCGTGGACTCCTACGGTCAGACCATCCCTGGAGAATACCCGCGTCCACCCCACCCTCGCACAGAAGGAGGGGGGACTGTACTTACCCCTTCCACAGCTGTGGGTATCGCTGCAGACAGGACCATCGCCACCGAAGTGGGGGGCTGTCGGCCAGGGGGACGATGCGACTCGGACCAGAACCCATTCATATGCGACCCTAGACAGGAAAAAAAAAGGACTACCTCGAGCAGGGAGGGGGTTATACAGGGACTGAGGATGGCCTATGGGGCATAGCCAAGTTTTATGTTCTGCCTAGTCCTACTCCTGCAGAGGCGATATAACCCACTGGTCAAGATTAAGGAGGTGCTGTGTCCGTTGATGAACTAAGGAGAAATATACATTTTTCACACAAAATCCACAATTTTTACCTAAAATGAACACATTTTTGCATCAAAACCCAAAATGTGCGACTCCTGGGCGAAAGTTATGGGGATCTTGTGTGAAAACACTTATAATTAGACTACTAATACTTTAAACAAGTATATATGATATAAAAAAAAAATTAAAAACTTTTCATGCTGTTACTTTTTTTTCTTTGCTACAGGAGAGAATAATGTGTAATTACAGGCCAGACATTGCAAAACATTATGTGTGTGCCTACATCTAACCTATCCGCTAGATCAGGGGTCTCTAAACTTTTTAAACAAAGGGCCAGTTTATTGTCCTTTTAGACTTTAGGGGGGCCGGACTGTGGCCAGTGGGAGTGAAAATTTTCCTAGCATCAGTGGGCGTAAACATTGGCACAGTTGGTATTAGGGAGAATAGCACCCCATTATTGGAGTTAGTGGGAGAAATGGTGTTCCATTGTTGATGTCAAATGGCAAAATAGTGTCTCATATCAACGGAAGGAATAGTATCTCAAGAGCCAGATAAAGGCAAGCAAAGAGCCACATCTGGCCCCCAGGGCGCAGTTTGGAGACCACTGTGCTAGATCATGACACAGATAAATGGAACCTTGTGGTTTGCATAATTAGATGTGGGGTCATCAAGCAAGGCGCAAACCTAATGGGAGGACATATTGAGAATGGTCTATTAAAAGGTAGGTAGGCTGTTCATTTTGCAAGAAATTTTCCTTAATCTTATTGAATGAGGTGTAGTTCTGCTGGCTAATAAAACTGAATCACGTACAAGCAAAATTACTCTACTTTCCCCACTTTCATTGCACATAATTGAGTGTTCTATTGCAGGGGTCTCCAAACATTCAAATAGCCAGTTTCCTGTCCTTCAAGCTTTAGGCGAGCCAAACTTTAGCCAGTGGGTGTAAACCATACCCCATGATTGGTTTTATTGAGAAGAATTGTGCCCCATTGTTAGCATCAGTGAAAGGAATGGTGCAGCATCATTGGTGTTAGTTGAAGGAATGGTTCCCCATTATTGGTATCAGTGGGGAGAATAGTACACTATCAACTGTGTTAAAGAGGTAGTAAACGCTGCCTCTTTATTCTTTTTCTTGACCTGAAAAGCAAATGCATAATGTGCTAGTATGCATCGCATACTAGCACATTATGTGAAACTTACCTGCTAACAAAGCCCTTGTTGTCACCGATGGAGGCCGCATCCATCTTAGCACTTCTTCCTTTCAGGTCTGACTGTGTAACTGGCCAGAGCCCCGTGACATCACTCCCGCACATGCACGCGGGTCTGATGAAACAGCATGGGTGGCCATTCCTTCAGAGCGCATGCGCCGTCATCGGCGGCATATACAGTAAATATTTCCTAAATGGTGCATGTTTAGGAGATATTTACAGTACCTATAGGTAAGCCTTATTATAAGCTTACCTATAGGTACAAACAATCCATGGAAGTTTACTTCATCTTTAATGGGAGGAATGGCAACCCATCAATGGTATCATTTGGAGGAATGGTGGCCCATCATTGGTGTCATTTGGAGGACTGGTGGCCCATCATTGGTGTCATTTGGAGGAATAGTGGCTTAAGGGCCTGATACAGCCAAGCAAATGGCCACATCTGGCCCCTGAGCTGCAGTTTGGAGACCACTATTCTATTGCAACATGAATTTTCATCATATTCACCAAATTATGCAAAAATTCCATATGCAAAGTAAAAATAATCTTTCAAAGTGAACAGCCTACCTTTAGAAGATAATACCGTTCTGTCTGTTGTGTGGAATCTTGCAATGGTTTGTGACATATCTGCACAAAGTTTAGTGTTACACTTGCACACTGCATTCTACTTAAAAATGTCAGGGGCCTTTGCCATATTGCCAGAAAACCATACTGAAAATGTCTGGGGCAAGCTACATTCTCCCAGCAAATATGTCCCATTAAAACATAACACTAGCCCCCTAACAGACTTTCTTATATTGTACCTTGCTTGACGAATGTTAACATGCAAATACATGAAAATGATTGAATGCTCACAATTATAACGGCCTTTACCAAATTTCTGTTCAATGGTAATAAAGTAGGAGGATTAATATTGAGTAGGTACCTGTACAGTCTTTCCTTCTTTATCAGCCCGTAACTGCTCTGCTTGAAGCAGATCTTCTACAGACCTGATTTTGCCATCCTTTTCATGGATGCTAAAACAGAAATGGCTCATGTTAAATTTAACAAGTTTTGTTTTTCAAAATATATTCATATTGTTTTACTGCTGTGCCACGACTACAGGCCACAGAAACTGTTACCCAGATCAAGACTGAAATTTAGTTACTGATAAATCAAGTATTCTGACCTCTAAGTGATAGGTATGGCATCATGATTAGGGGTAAGGATTTTCTTTCCTTTAACTATCGGGCTACATTATTTGATGAGGTTAAAGGCCATCTAAAGCCAACGTTTTTGTGTGAAGTTTTGGATAGAGTGGTGATGGGTTAGAATCACTATCAAGTTTTTATTGTGTATGTGTCCTGTTATTGAGATTCACTATTTGTTTTCGTTAGCACTCCGAACGAGACAGAAAGCGAACAGAAATCTAAAATGTAATGGTTGTCACCGGAACAATAATGAAAGAGAAATGCTCCTTGCGTGAACACCCGCTCCGGTGACAACTGTCTAAAGGGTTAGGGGGGGATTTCACTCTACTTTAAACAGAATTTTTATCACTTCCTATGGTATCTCTGGAGCAGGAAGGGAAATATTAACAAGACACGCAGGTGTTTTAACCATTCCCTACATTTTGCAAAACTAAGTAAAATAAATGTTTTAGCCTTAACCTCTTCACGCCGAGCGCATGCAAATATGCAACCTCTCGCCAACAGTACTATGCCGAGAGAGCGCACCTTGCGTGCTCCCGGCACAGTGATCTGCGGCTCACAGAAAGTTTTCCGATCATGTGACCGCAGGCCCCACCTCCCGGCATAGCAAACCCCCTTAAAGGGCCAGCGGCAGCCGGCGCCAAGGGGTTAAAGAGGAGTTTCAGTATGGGCAAAAAAAAAAGTCAGCAGCTACAAATACAGGAATTGCTGACTTAAATATAAGGACACTTACCTGTCTAGGGATCCAGTGATGTCGGCACCCCGAGCCAATTCTTCAATCGGCTTCAGGTGCAGGCATCTTCACTAAGGGAAACACTGTGAGCTGTGTTTTACTAAGATGTGCCAGTTTTTATTCCCTGCTTTGCAGGGAAACAAAGGCGGGCACATCCCCACTGACAGGACAGAGTTCTGTATTGTTTACATTCATAGAGCTCTGTCCTGTCATCCTCTTCGCCGATCAGTGGGTCCCGGGCCATTGGCTGGAACCCGCTGGTGAGCTTGTGCTGTGACTAATCACAGCGCAGCAGGCGTATGTGCACCCTACCTGGATCGTGTATAAAGATACATGATCCAGTGCAGAAGAACCGCTCTGCTGCGTACTCCTACGGTCAGCAAGCAGTTAATAAAATTCATAAACTGCTGACTAACATTCTTGGTTGAGCTATGCTATTTATTTCTGTCTTAAATTAGCCTTGTCTGAAATTCTGCAGGCCTCAGAGATCCAGTACTCAGCAATTTATACTGAAGAACACTGACACTTACACATTCTTTAGATCTTTTACAACAGATGACAGGGCTACCTAAAAGGTAAAGATACAAACAGTTATTACAAAGGTATAAATTAACCAGCACATTCTTGATGTGCGGCTGAGGGGCTTACAACTTCTTCAAATGAAACCATTACCTCGTCATTAAGATGCTGAGCCTTTAGTTTCTGCACATCCCTTCTTAAAGATGCATTGTCATCTCTCAGCAACTGAAACATAAAAAATTAATAAAATGAACGCGAACACTACCAAACAAACTAGTATGCCATAGCGGCCCACCTAAAGATACTTTAACAGAAGGTTCAGATAATGCATGAGTCTGATATACATGAGGTTTTAAGACACACCTGATGCTACAGTATGGGCTTAGATAAACACAATGTTACCAATAAACAGTAGATAAACTCAAGAACAAAATATATATACATATACACTGTATATGTATATATTATATTGCAGCTTATCAGTCATTAGATGTGGTGGCTGCATTTTTTTCCCTTAAGACTAATTGGCAACAGTCAGCATAGGGCACATGAAATAAACAGCAAGGCCTTTTTTTTTTTTTTTTTTTACAATATAGATGATAACATGCTTTCAATAGCATGTTTAACAGGCCAAAAAAAATGCAGGGTTTACATACACTTTAATGTGATAGTGTTATTGGGGTCAGTGGCAGCTCTTATTGATTTAAAGCAGTGGTTCTCAACTCCAGTCCTCGGGACCCACTAACAGGCCAGGTTTTCAGGTTAACTGAAATGCATCACAGGTGATATCATTTGCTGCTCAGTGATTGCAGTATTTTAGTCTGCATCTCCCCAGGTAATACTTAAAATATAAAAAAAAAGGGATAGCAAAATCTAGTGCGCACTGTATCAAACCGATTTGATAAGTAAAATAAAATACACTCACATGTAAAAGCACTTTGAAGCAAGTGTGGGCTGAGAACGTATTGGTACAATACACATCAAGCGGGAGCCGCCGACACTCCGTCTGAACAAACTCCTCACTGCAAGCTGCTGACGTGGTGTGTGACTCCTCCCCCCTGGTACGCGTTACGTCCTACCTCAAGGGGCGTGGACTTCTTCAGCTTGGGATCCCGAGCTGAAGAAGTCCACACCCCTTGAGGTAGGACGTAACGCGTACCAGGGGGGAGGAGTCACGCACCACTTGCTTCAAAGTGCTTTTACATGTGAGTGTATTTTATTTTACTTATTAAATCGGTTTGATACAGTGAGCACTAGATTTTGCTATCTTTTTTTATATATATGCATTGGAGATGCGCATGCAATCAGAAGCTGCTTTGCTATGGAGACCTGTGATATCTGTTGGTATGAAGTATCATCCCCTGTCTTTCCGACCAAGTGGAGGGAGTTGGAAGCTGTGTGATCCGCATAGGGTCGGATCGGGGAGGTGAGAGGCTTGGAATACTCTTGGTGACTGGAACTATCTGCACCGCTCAAACACATTGTGTGCTTTACCTGCACTTATTGCACACAGGAAACTGCTTTGGCGTTTATGCCCCTTCAAACTTATTCACCAACCCAGATTGAACTTTCTGCTTTATATATCTCTCTTTTTCATGAGCACTAAGGGACTGGTGTGCATTTACATGATTAGTGTTAGCGCTGCACATTTTTGTTTATATATGTTTTAAAGGTTCAGAATTGCCCTTATTGTGCGAAGCAGCTTACACATATTTAGACCTACAGTTTTGCGCTGAATTTTTTACATATATTAATACTTAAAATATGGCCTGTTGGTGGGTCCTGAGGACAGGAGTTGAGAACCACTGATTTAAAGTATTGTGCAGCATTTCCTTTGCAATGCCTGATGTCTGATGACGAAACGCGCAAGTCGGAGCTTGGTACGCGATCACGTCACTTCCGGTTTTAGCGAAATCGGCCTGTCGAATGCACGCTGTTCCGGACTCATGGAAGTAGCCTGTGTTTTCTGGTCCCTGCACTAGTTTGAGTGACATTTTTTAATGGTTTTGATTAATAAACTACTCCTTTTTGGATTTACACTGATTGTTATTTTTTCCATCCATCCATATGAGTATACATCTTGTGATTGAACACGCAGCGGAGGCTGATCCATTGGACACCAGGACTAAAGGCTACCCCGATTTACCGCTGCAGGGGTGTCACTATCTGGTGAATGTGGAATCGAGCAGGAAATTCACCTTTTTCACACAAATGTCATTTGCACAAGTCACTTTGGAAAATTAGAACACAAACTTTTTTTTGTCATTTTTATGTTTATTCTTTCATTTTTTTCAATCTTGAATCCTGACAGCACATAGATTGTTATATGTTTTGGTATTAACATTTGATATAGGAAACTGATGAATTTTTGGTCACATTTATATTTATTGCACAAAAAGCACTCTTGCATTTTTTTGAAAAATACAATTTCTTTATAAGGTTTATATTATACACATGAGTAACTGAGGAATTTTAATGTATACATTTTTGTCAATAGCAGATGTTATTCAATATGGGCAGCGCCATTTACCCCTCTATACCTATATAACATATCACTACTCCAGGGTAGGCAGCAACCATTTTTTTCCACCTAAGTGAGGAAACTATACAGGTCTATTATCATTTCCTTTTTGACCACCTGGCTACTCCATTACACCCAGCTGAAAATAAATCCTTAAGGGGAATCTATTACCTTTCTAGGTCAGAAAGAACTGGTTAATTGCTATAGGTATGAACAGTGTGCTTTCCTCTCAATGTTGAATGATCATGAAAAGTTCTAAACTTTACCCTCAATTCTTCTTCTCTGTTTGCAACCTGTATCAGTCCAGTCTCCAAAAGTTCCTCAATCGTTTTGATCTTCTCATCTTTCTCCTGAATACTAAAAAATAGCAACAAAGCCTTTTATGAAAACATTTTCTGTACAAAATGAATCCTCTGCATTCTTGCTTTGGATACAGTGGTGGCATTTGTGGGAAGACTGGGACTAAAATGTAACCGTGATTTATAGAGCACTAATCATTTACTAATGTACAATGCAATGACATGTTGGGATTGTATTTGGGTTGTCATTACAGGATCTAGTCAGTTTTCTTCTCCTGGTAAAGATTTTTAAAGAACTCTATGATCTGAGGGTGAGGGGAGACCTCTCAAACCCTGAAACCCAGCTTTAAGGTGCAAGTCTCAAAGTTCCACAGTCTTGTCTCTTCGGACAGCTAGACATCTATGGGAACAGCAACAAATTTTGGCCAGCTGCAGGACCATGTAGTTGGTGAATGAGCGTTTGTGCCTCTCGTACAGTAAAGAGAAGAAACCAGATTGGCAATTACAGCCTACATATCAAAGACTCTTTTGTCATTTCTATGACAGACATGCTGCCCCTTTCTGCAAATGTGACCTGGGGAAGGGATTAGTGATGGAGATGAGGGCTCAGTAGAGCAGTGTTTCTCAACTTTTTTTTCAGTCCAGGCACCCTTTAAAATGCTAGACAAACTCAAGGCACCCTTTAAAATTATGGACCGTCTCAAGGTACCCCATTCTAAAATGCAGAAAACGATCTAATAATTTTACATTATGAGGCAGCGTTGACACACGTATGACACCCAACATTAGAGGTGATTTATTCTTCCAAAGCAAATACTCTTTTCCACACTAATACCGACTATCAACACTGATGACATCACTGGTTGTTAGAATGCCGGAGGCTAGAAGGTTGAAATGGTGACAATAAAAATCTGTGGCTTTGTGTAACTAAAAGGCAGGCTTGATACACCCGATGGCTTGTATACATTTTTTGAGCAATTTTTGGCCATTTTGCAAAGGCACCACAGGCTACAGTAAATTACCTAATAAATCAGAATTTGCACATCAGTAACCTTTTATTGAACACTGCCTTGCTGTGGCGAAGGGGCTTGCCTAATTCAGTAAAGATATGAGCAATGCTGTGTAGACTCAGCCAAGATGGAAAGGTTGTAGCAGAGGATTCTGGCAAAACGCGACAAAACGTGATCAACTGGAGAAGGAAATGGCAAACCACTCCAGTATCCTTGCCAAGAAAACCTCATGAACAGAAACAAAAGTCTAACAGATATGACACCAAAAGAGGAGTCCCCCAAGACACAAAGACAAGTACTCCAAAAGAACCGTTCCTATGACCTCACCAAACGGTAAAGGAAGAGGTCAACTAGTGCAAAACAGCGCAAAACGGTCTTAGGAGACGATGTTGGAAAGGTAGAACCGACTCAGATGTGTCGTAACGAGTATAGAAATGACTTAATCCGTTCGGGGAAGCGGTGTCGTTCCGTCACAAGTTATTTTCCAATGACTACACGTTTAAGACTAAATAATCCATTAAATGACATCGGACACCACGGAAACGTTTTACCGGTTTTTAACGAGTTTTTTACATATGTTCGGTAGCCCACATAGTTCGGA
>BLSH010340190.1:33638-44432 GCA_018402905.1 Glandirana rugosa
AACATTATAAAAAGCAGAGACATCACCATACCGACAAAGTGTTGTATAGTCACAGTTATGGTATTCCCAGTAGTAACCTATTGCTTTGAAAGTTTGACCATAAGGAAGGCTGAATGCTGAAGAATTGATGGTTTTGAACTATGGTGTTGGAGAAGACTTTCAAAAGTCCCTTGGTCGGCAAGAAGATCAAACCAGTCAATCTTGAAGGAAATCAATCCGAATATTCACTGGAAAGACAGATCCTGAAGCTGAAACTCAAATACTTTGGTCACCTAATGCGAAGAGAGGACGCATTGCAAAAGGCCCTGATGCTGAGAAACATAGAAGGGAAAAGGAAGAGAGCACGGCAGAAAACAAGATGGATAGATAGCATCATTGAAACCATGAACATGAAGTTAAGCAAGCTCCCAGTGGAGGACAGAAAAGCCTTGTGCGCTATGGTCCGTGAGGTTATAAAGAGTCAGATGCGACTAAATGATTGAACAACCACCACCACTTGCTTGGGCTATAAAGAAAGAATGAATGCAATTAAAACAGATGTAGCAGATATGGAGGCACCACTAGGTGTACACTCTTAGACAAAAAGCTCAACATGCTCAATATTGCTTCATATATTTCTATAAACTGTGACTTCAAATACATTTGCTGCTTTTAAGACACTGATGTTACTGTCCAATTGTTTCATTAAATTCACAAATTCACAAGTGAATTAAGCAACCGCAATAAACCCCAACAATTACCTCTTCTCCATCTGTCCAAGTAATTCTTTGTTTGCCTAAAAACAAAAAATAAATACATTCTAAATAATTTCAATTATGTCATAAGAGGCCACAAAAACACTGAAGGTTATATATATATATATATATTTTTTTACCTGATCCAGTAACTGTTCCTGCAGTTTCTGTACTTGTACTTGTAATTCATTATTTAGACTTTGTAGCGCCTGAAAAAAAAAATTATTAAGAAAACAAATTAAAGGATCAATCCAATAAAATGTTACAGATGATATCTGGTGGGCTGAGTCACCCATGGACTTGATTTTTCTTGGGGGCTTCAAAAGTGAGCTCTCACAGTTCATGGATTTCTTCTCACTCATCATTAAAGTGATATTAAAGTCTTGTTTTTTTTTTTTTAGTTTAAAAATAACAAACATGTTATACTTACCTGCTCTGTGTAATGGTTTTGCACAGAGCAGCCTCAATCCTCCTTTTCTCGGGTCCCTCCCTCCTGCTGAGTGCCCCCACAGCAAACAGCTTGCTATGGGGGCACCCGAGCCGAGCCACTGCTCCGTTTCCCCATTCAGACACAGAGCCGCGGCTCGGCTCGGCCCTGCCCCCTTCTCTCCCCTCATTGGCTCACTGACTATGATTGACTGCAGCGGGAGCCAGAGGGGCGCGCTGCTGTGTCTCAGACAATCAGGAGTCCCAGATGGCCGAGGCTTTCGTGCAACATTACTGGATTGAGATGGGGCTCAAGTATTTGGGGGCTGGTGCACGCAGAAGGGATTTTAATGCATAGAATGCATTCAGATAAAAAAACTTTGGCCTTTAGAATCACTAAGTCCTGGGTTTTTGCACTCCTCCTGTTACATTCTGGCTAATAAATACAAACTAAAACATTGAACATGAAGGGTGTGTGTGCAGACCTGGGAATTCAAGTTCAGAAGTCATACCAGTGGAATCCCTGAGAGACAAGAAACCATCCAAAGTTGTAACTCCAGCACTGTCCTTCCAGACCAGGCCTTTTCTGGCATTTTATATATAACAATCAGTGTTTTTTGCAAGAAAATTCCTTAAAACCCCCAAACATTATATTTTATTTTAAAGCAGAGGCCCTAGATTACAAACTGGTGGGTTTTCCAATTTTTTCACACAGTACTTGCGCAGTGTTTTTTGGGGGAAATACACTATATTTTAAATTGTATTGCAAAAAACAAAATGCATACCCCAAATGTTTTTGTAAAACATAAAAGAGCTTATGCTGAGTAAATAGATACCAAACATGTTGCGCTTTAAAATTGCACAAATTATCCATAGGCGCCATTTTAAAAGCCTTTACAGGTTACCACTTAAGATTTACAGAGAAGGTCTAGTACTAGAATTACTGCCCATGACCGGACGTTTGCGTTGATACCTCACGAGTGTGGGACGATTGCAGTTTGCGTGGGACGAGGACACTATTTTTTTTTTTTTTTTTTTTACACTGTTGCTTTAACATGCAATAGGGATATGACAGGCACTCTTTATAGAGAGATCTGTGGTTTATAAGATCCCCAAATACCTCCTCTGCCTATAAAAACATTCAAAACACCAAGATCAGTGTTTAATGCTTTAGATTTTTTTTAAAATGGTGCTGTTGACATCCTAGTATTGGCTTTGATCGGCTCTTGGATATGGTATCAAGGAAGTGATGACCTGACAACACTTCCGGGATACCATATCCAAGAGCCGATCAAAGCCAATCCGAGCTTTGTTCAGTGCTCTGATCAGCCGCCGGAAGCGCCAGCTAGTCACTCGGATCTCACGGTGGAACTGGAGAGCCTAAGAAAGCCGCCTTCTGTCGCTTGGGACGTCTCCTCCTACTGCTTGTAAAAGCAATCCAGCGGCTAGTTAGCTGCTAGGATCATATTTACAGGAAAACCAACCGTTGGCTCTAAAAAAAATAAAAACGGTCCCGGGATGATGCCTGTGGCTGCACGCATCATCCCGGTATAACCACTTGAAGTCCAGCCACGTACGGGTACTTCGCTGATCCAGAAGTGGATATCTAAACTTCTAACCACTTCCGGACCAACGCCGTCATATCACGGCGGTCACTTTGAAGTGGAATACCGGGGTTATGGTAGTAGATAGCTACCATAACCCCGGTATCTTCTTTTAGTGCAGGCGATTCTGTTTCAGATAAAAGTGGTCTCAGCGGCGAATTTGCCACGAGATCACTTTTATCAGCGGTGGCGGCCCCCGGACCCCCCTTACGGTCATCTCCACCGCTTACCAGACCCGCCGGCAGCACGGAGATGATTGCGTCTGTCCCTCCCAGTGTCCGTGAGCCGAGTGAGTGGCTGGTGCCTTTCACCCAGCTCCAAAACATGGCAGGGTGGAAGCGATGTCACAAGTCCCTTCCGCCCAACGGTCTTAAAGGGCCCATTTTTTTTTTTCAAATAATTTTTATTTTGCATTTTAGTGTAAATATGAGATCGGAGGTCTTTTTGACCCCAGATCTCATATTTAGGAGGTCCTGGCATGCTTTTTTCTATTACAAGGAATGTTTACATTTCTTGCAATAGGACTAAAAGTGATCTTTTTTTTTTTTTTTTTTAAAGCACAGTGTAAAAATAAAAATTTGAATAAATTAAAAAAAATTAAAGCGCCCCGTCTCCGCGAGCTCGCGCGCAGATGAGAACGCATACGTAAGTCTCGCCCACATATGAAGACGGTGTTCAAACCACACATGTGAGGTATTGCCGTGATCATTAGAGCGAGAGCAATGATTCTAGCACTAGACCTCCTCTGTAACTCAAAAATGCTAACCTATAGAATTTTTTAAACGTCGCCAATGGATATTTTTATGTTGCAAAGTTTGTTGCCATTCCGCGAGCAGACGCAATTTTGAAGCATGACATGTTGGGTATCATTTTACTCGGCGTAACATTATCTTTCACAATATGGAAAAACAAATTGGCCTACCTTTACTGTTGTCTTATTTTTTAAATCATAAAACTGATTTTTTTTTTCAAAAAAAATTGCGCCTGTAAGACCGCTGCGCAAATACGGTGTGACAAAATTTTGCAAAGGCTGCCATTTTATTCTCTAGGGTGTTAGAAAAAAAAAAAAAATATATATATATAATGTTTGGGGTTTCTAAGTAATTTTATAGCAAAAAAAAAATGGTTTTAACCCGCAAACACCGAACCCAAAAAACAGGCTCAGTCTTGAAGTGGTTAAAAACGTAAAGCGCAACCATTCAATCCTTTTACGGTAAAGAGTAAAAGTAAAAAAAAAAAAATCACTGCCCAAAGACAATTGTCATTATATACAGTATAGTCTACAAAACATTTAATCTTGTTTGACACTATGCAGTAGTCATGCAGATTATGTAAACTTTACCTTTAACTCTACGTTGGCTTTTCTATGCAACTACAGCTCATTCAGTGTTGTGTATGCCCATATTTTTGTAGAGTTTAGAAAAACTTATTCAGTCTATGGACTAAAATTAACTTTTTTCTAATAGGATTGGCAGCTGGTCTGATTGTTATAGGAGAAGTACAGTCAAAGGTTGTGGATCACAGGAGTGCAATTAGTTTTGCACGCCTGACATCACAAAGCTGGTCCATGCTCGGGAAAGATGGCGACAATGAAGTCGGAATCCGCCCACATGCCTGGAGCAGCATCTGGCTCAGCTGCTGAGAGAGCCTGAGCTGGCCGCAAGTAGGGGGGGCAGAGCAAAGAGCGGCGACACCAGTCACCAGCTCTCTGCTCAGTGGGCCATAAGAACCGAGCGATTGGCAGTGTTCTCAATGTTGGAGCCTAGATAAGCATGATTCTTTTTGGAAAAAAAAAAAAAAAATTCTCATGTATGTTGGTTGTCTCATTACCTTGTTTAATGTACTTTTAATGTGGTTGCTATATGACTTCTCAGGACTCATTTTCTCTGCTGCCACACTAATACTAAACTCTGCCATCAGCTAAAAAACAGGTCTCAAATTATGAGAATTAATGGAGAGAAAAAGTAAACATATGTCCGTTCCATTTCTGAGATTTTACTGGCAATCCTAGCAATATTACCCTCGTGATGGGTTTAAAATAATCACATTCGTTTTAGTAAAATAGCTCTTACCATGGCATTTCATATAAAAGGAAAGCTTGTGCATAATTTTACAGCTGATATTTTTTTATAAAAGGAATGTGTATACTTGCTATGCGCTGCTAATCGGCATTAACACAACGTAGTTGCAAATGTTGATTTTCTTCTACATGACCATTTACTTTATTACAAAAGATGCAGTATAATGATTTCGCTTGGTTTTCCCAAGTACCTTGTGCTCCTCAAGGTTGGTGGCTACTTTCCCAAGCTGAGCCTCTAGTCTCTCCTCCATTGCTCTAATTTTTCCATCTTTTTCAGTAACACTAAAAGGGAAAAAATTATATAATTTAAAGGGCAAATAAACCTAAAAAAAGTTACATATTCAAAACAACAATTAATAACACTCTACAGTAAATACAAAGTAATCAGGATTAATCACACACACTTGGGAGTATTGATCGATCATACGCAAAGAATTGCTATTATAAGCTACTTGTGTATCTCACACCATAGGGTGTCATTT
Source organism: Glandirana rugosa (assembly GCA_018402905.1). Classification (NCBI taxonomy): domain Eukaryota; kingdom Metazoa; phylum Chordata; class Amphibia; order Anura; family Ranidae; genus Glandirana; species Glandirana rugosa. The sequence continues at coordinate 38,965 of BLSH010340190.1, forward strand.
GTTCCATATGTTTTTCCTTGAAGTTTTTGGGGTGAGAAAGGACAGTAATGGCTACAATATATAGCAATAAAGAAAAGCTGAGAGCTGGGCACTCGTATATATTACACACACACTTCTATCAAAAGCTTTATTTACCTTCTTTCTAACTGTTCCAGAGTTTGGGAAGCAACTTCCTAAATAAAGAAAAAAAAAATTACAAATAAGAACATTTTCTTACAAATGTAAAAATATGCTACAATCAAAAGCCTTTATAAAAAGGTAGACTTCAGGGTTTACAAAAATGTTATGGTGCTCAAAATATCAAAAGATATGTGAATCAATAAAGTGAAATATTGTGAACACACAACAATTACCACCTTTCGATTAAACAAACATAATACCATAATGAGAAACCCAATTCATCAAAGTTACTTCATCAAAAAAAAAAAAAAATAATAATTTGTATCAGTTCATCAAAAAATATATACACATATAAAGTGCCCTGGTGTTTTCATTTCAATCAATAATTTCAATCAATGTTCAAATCTTGAAAAGAATCAAGATTCTATTATAATAGAACAGGGAACCACTTCCAGTGGAAAAATATTCAATGCGTTGTTCCAAATGTAATTAAATGTGCCACTTACCAGATCCTAATGATATCCAAGTTATAAGAGATCATATATCACATAAGGTAACCAGATATGTGGATTCCTAGACGTAGCCTATTACCGGGAAAGATATTGGAAGGAGATGGGAGCTGGGATGTGATGATCCATATATGAAGATCTCTTGGTTGGATTACCCTCCCTATTGCCTGAATTTATCCTAGTTGCTGTAAATTCAATATTTGTGCTTAAATAAACCTTTTTTTAAATTTAACATACGATGAGCCTTCCCTATGTTTAAACCCCACACATATACCGAGTGGAGAGCATCAAGCAAGCCCAGGCTGGAGTGTGCAAGGTTGGGAAGCTGATTAGGATGTTGCTGGAGTGATCCATCGAGGAGGTCGGGTTAGATACAGGAGGAATCCACATATCTGGTTACTTTATGTGATATATGATCTCTTATACAAAAAAAGGGATTTTATTAAAACTTACCGTAAAATCCTTTTCTCCGAGTTCACTGACAGACACAGCTCTTCATGACGTGTGGGGTTTATGCTTGTCCCACTAGGAGTTAACTAGGCAGGGAAAAGAATAGCTGGCCCCTCCCACAGGGCCATCCTCTCTTCCCACATAAACCCTCCACATAGCATAGCTCATCAGTTCGTATACAAGCCATACCGAAACAGAGCGCAGAGGGGTGGGTGCTGCGTCTGTCAGTGAACTCGGAGAAAAGGATTTTATGGTAAGTTTTAATAAAATCCCTTTTTCTCCTACGTTCCCTGACAGACGCAGCTCTTCATTGACTTGTGGGGATGTCCCAAAGCTGTGTCAAAAAGAGGGGTGGGTAAACGATAACAACAGTACCCAACTGAACCTCTAAGGAGGCGCCAGACGCGCCTACACTGCCGCCTGCAAAACTTTGCGGCCAAAAGCAGCATCCGAAGATGCTAACACATCAATCTTATAAAACTTAGTGAAAGTGTGTACCGAGGCCCAAGTGGCCACCTTGCACACCTGTGACACCGAGGCCTGGTGTTTGAAAGCCCAGGAAGTGCTAACAGGCGGGTAGAATGAGCCGTGACCTGAAAAGGGGGAACCTTGTCCCGAACAGAATATGTGTGGGTCACGCTCTGGTTAATCCAACTAGAGACAGTAGCCGACGAGGCCACCAAACCCTTGCGCGGACCCTCTGTCAGCACAAACAAGGGATCAGACTTCCGAAAGGAAGCTGTAGCAGCTAAATACACTTGTAAGGCCCTCACTACGTCCAAGGCATGCAACTCAAATTCTTTTGAGTGTCATGGACGTGGGCACAATGAAGGAAGAACAATATCTTCGTTAACGTGAAAAGAAGAAACCACCTTCGGAAGAAACGAAGGAGAGGGTCGCAAGACCGCCTTGTCCTTGTGCAGGACTAGGTAGGGAGACTTGCACGACGGTGCCACCAACTCAGACACGCCTCTGGCGGATGTGGCGGCCACCAAAAAGACCATCTTCTGCGACAGCAGTTGTAAGGAAATCTCCCTGATTTTTTCATATGGCGGTTTCTGAAGCACAGAAAGCACCAAATTCAAATCCCACGGAGCCATCGGAGACCTCACCCGAGGTGCCACATGTCGCACACCTTGTACAAAGGTACTAATCAACAAGTGCGAAGCCAAAGGTCTCTGAAAAAGAATCGCCAGGGCCGATATCTGGCCCTTGAGAGTACTCAAAGCCAGTTTTTTGTTCAGGCATTGCTGCAAAAAAGTCAGGACCCTAGACACCACATAAGAGCGAGGGTTATGACCCATCGCCTCGCACCAAGCTATGCAAGCCATCCAGGTGCAGTGATAGATCTTGCGAGAAGTACACTTGCAAGCCTTTAACAAGATAGGGATCACGGAGTCAGTGACTCCCCTGTCCCTCAGCACCTGGGACTCAATAGCCAGGCCGTCAAAGCCAGCGATGGTAAAGCAGGGTGCAAGATGGGCCCCTGAGACAGTAGATCGTCTCGCAGCGGGAGCCGCCAGGGAACGTCCACCACCATTTGCACCACGTCGGCATACCAGGTGCGCTAAGGCCAATCTGGAGCCACCAGGATTATTGGTATTCCCTCCGCTACTACCCTGCGTATCAATCGCGGTAGAAGTTTTATCGGAGGGAAGGTGTACAGAAGCCGATTACGGCCCCAGGGGGCCACCAGAGCATCCGTGGTCACTGCCAACGGATCCCTCGTTCTGGACACAAAGGTCTTCACCTTGTGATGGAACAGAGACGCCATGAGATCCACGTCCGGTGTCCCCCATCTGCTGCAAATCTGGGTGAATACCTCCGGATAGAGAGACCACTCTCCCTGGTCCAGCATCTGAGAAAGTCCGCCTGCAAGTTTTCCATGCCTGGAATGTAAATGGCGGAGATTGCCGTAACTTGACGTTCCGCCCAACGCAGTATCAGAGCTGCCTCTGCCGCAGCTGCTGGACTCCTCGTGCCGCCCTGATGGTTCACATATGCCACTGCTGTGACATTGTCCGACTGAATCCGAATCGGACGACCCTGCAACCTCACTGTCCAGTAAGATAGGCATAATCTGATCGCTCTCAGCTCCAGCACATTGATGGGGAGGCGAGCTTCCTGCGCAGACCAACGGCCCTGGGCAGATAGCTGCCCCAGGATCCCGCCCCAGCCTGAAAGGCTGGCATCCGTGGTGATGATCACCCACTGAAGGGGCAGGAACGACTTCCCCTGAGTCAACACCGAGTCCCGAAGCCACCAGGTCAGAGATGCCCTGGTCTGGGAGTTCAGGCGGATCAGAAGGTCCATGACCGAGGAGACCTGTCCCACTGAGACAGAATCGCTCGCTGGAGAAGTCGAGTGTGACTCCGAGCGTAAGTTATTGCCTCGAAAGTCGAGACCATGAGCCCCAGCACCCGCATACAGAACCTTAATGAAGACCGTCGGTGTGACAGGAGGGTTCGCACCGCAGACTGCAGCGACAGCAACTTGGCCGGAGGAAGGAACACCTTCGCCTGCTCTGTATCCAGAACCAGACCCAGATAACTCCAGGTGACGGGATGGAGACACCGTTGACCTCTGCAGGTTGAGCAACCAGCCGAAGTCCTGCAGCGAGGTCATGGTGATTCTCACATTCTCCTCCAGAGCCGAGATGGACTCCTCGCAGGAGCAGGTCGTTGAGGTAGGCTACTACCGCAATGCCTCTCTGTCGCAGTAACGCCAGTACCGGAGCTACCAGTTTTGTGGAAACTCGAGGGGCTGAGGCCAGACTGAATGCGATTGCCACAAATTGATAATGGAGGTCCCCCACTGCAAAGTGAAGGAAGCGCTGATGCCGTGGACAAATAGGAACATGGAGATACGTATCCCTGATGTCCAGAGGTGCCAGGAATTCCCCCTGATGGAGGGCGGCCACAACCAAGCGGATTGATTCCATCCGGAATTTTCGCACCTTCACATACCGGTTCAGGGCCTTCAGGTCCAGTACTGGCCGGACCCCCCCCCCCCTTTTTTGGGGACCACGAACAGGTTTGAGTAGAAACCTCGAAGCCTCTCTGCTGGAGGTACTGGCACGATCACCCCTTGGTCCGAGAGTGCTTGGACAGCCCCGAAGAGGGCCTCCCAGCGTGCCTGCAGGAGCCCTAAGTTCGATGGGAAGAACCTGTCTGTGGGTAGAGTGTTGAACTCTATCCTGTACCCGGTGGACACTACTTCCTGGACCCACCGGTCGGAAATGCGAGCAAGCAACCGGTCTGTGAACTCCAGAAGACGTCCCCCCACCCGAAGCCCGGGTGGGGGCAGCCCATCAGGCGGAGGAGGGATTGTCCTCCGCCTTTTCGGTTTTTCGCTGCCACTGCCATTTACCGGCCCCTGCAGCAGCCTTACCAGATCGGGTCCCTTTTCCCGCTGCGCCGAGGCGCGAAAAAACCTCTTCTGACCCAGGGCAGGGGGTCCCTGTCTACGGCGAAACTCACGCCTCCGGGGCTCTGGGAGGAAAGTGCTCTTACCTCCTATGAAATCCTTAATGATCTCATCCAGTTGTGGACCGAATAGACATCCACCTTGAAAAGGGAGGTCTCTGAGGCCTTTTTGGACGCATGGTCTCCGGACCATGAACGTAACCAAAGAACCCGTCTAAGGATGACGGCAAAAACCGCCATTCTGGACAACATAGGCAGTAAATCCATGGCCGCGTCACAAAGGTACTTGATACCTTTGATGTAAAAAGTCAGCTCTCCGCGGCGCATCCATCAGGTGGCTGCAGTCCAGATCATTCTGGAGCTCCGCCATACGCTCAGACAGATATTGCGCCGCCATGGCAGACGCCAGGGCCGGCCGCAGAGCTGAGCCTGCTACCAGGAAGAGAGCTTTTAACACCGCCTCTGTCTACCTGTCAGCCGGGTCCTTAAAGGAAGGGGCCCCTTCCAGAGGAATGGTCGTCGCCTTATTCAGACGAGCTATCGGTGGGTCCACCACAGGCGACTCCCATTTCTTCAAAAAGCTTTCCTAAAAAGGGATAGCGAGTGGCAAAACATTTTTGACAACGAAAAAAAGGGATTTTATTAAAACTTACCGTAAAATCCTTTTCTCCGAGTTCACTGACAGACGCAGCTCTTCATGACTTTGTGGGTTTTATGTTCGTCCTACCAGGAGTTATACCGCCGCGTTATAGACAGACTCGCATACCGCCTCGAGGTCTTACTAGACCTGACGTCGGTGGACTACCTACGCGGCGCCTCTCGACTGAAAAATGTAGTTTCCATAGTTCATGGAAACACTGCGCCGGTACCTAAATGACGGATACAACAGGTCTTACCGCCAAAAACGGCAGTAGGAATCTGCCCAAGAAACCAATGCAAGTACCAGGCCTCTGGTACGCAGGTT
>BLSH010340190.1:90650-115905 GCA_018402905.1 Glandirana rugosa
TCTGGGTACAATCTCAGAAAATTAGAATATTACATGCAATCAATAAAACAAGGATTGTACATAGAACAATATCAGACCTCTGAAAAGTATAAGCATGCATATGTACTCAGTACTTGGTTTGGGCCCCTTTTGCAGCAATTACTGCCTCAATGCGGCGTGGCATGGAAGCTATCAACCTGTGGCACTGCTGAGGTGTTATGGAAGACCAGGATGCTTCAATAGCGGCCTTCAGCTCTTCTGCATTGTTGGGTCTCGCATCTCTCATCTTTCTCTTGGCAATGCCCCATAGATTCTCTATGGGGTTCAGGTCAGGCGAGTTTGCTGGCCAATCAAGCACAGTAATCCCACGGTCATTGAACCAGGTTTTGGTGCTTTTGGCAGTGTGGGCAGGTGCCAAGTCCTGCTGGAAAATGAAGTTAGCATCCACATAGAGCTTGTCTGCGGAAGGAAGCATGAAGTGCTCCAAAATCTCCTGGTAGACAGCTGCGTTGACCCTGGACTTAATGAAGCACAGTGGACCAACACCAGCAGATGACATGGCTCCCCAAATCAACACAGACTGTGGAAACTTCACACTGGACTTCAAACATCTTGCAGTGTGTGCCTCTCCATTCTTCCTCCATATTCTGGGTCCTTGGTTTCCAAATGAGATGCAAAATTTGCTCTCATCAGAAAAGAGGACTTTGGACCACTGAGTTACAGACCAGGTCTGTTTTTCTTTAGCCCAGGTAAGACGCTTCTGACGCTGTTTGTTGTTCAGGAGCAGCTTGACAAGAGGAATACGGCATTTGAAGCCCATGTCCAGGATCCGTCTGTGTGCGGTGGATCTTGATGCACTGACTCCAGCCTCAGTCCACTCCTTGTGAAAGTCTTTTCCTTCCACACTTTTCCCTTCCACATAACTTTCTATTAATGTGCTTTGATACAGCACTTTGGGAGCATCCAACTTCTTTTGCAATTACCTTTTGAGGGTCCCTCCTTAAGGAGGGTGTCAATTATGGTTTTCTGCACAACTGTCAGGTCAGCAGTCTTTCCCATGATTGTGATTACTACTGAACCAGACAGAGACCATTTAAAGGCTCAGAACCCTTTGCCGGTGTTATGGCTTAATTAGATGATTAGAGTGGGACACTTAGAAAATTAGAATATTGTGAACAGGTGCAATATTCTAGGCTCAGAGACTGTGGATTTGGAGTTTTCATGTGCTGTAAGCCATAATCATCACAATTATGACAAATCACGGCTTGAACTATCTTGCTTTGCATGTAATGAGTCTATCTCATATTAGTTTCACCTTTTTAGTTGCATTACTGTAAAAAATTAACTTTTGCACGATATTCTAATTTTTCGAGTATCACCTGTATACACATTTCTGGGTAGAGGGTGTGCGCGCCCGGCTGTGCTGTTAGTGACTCCAGCGCATGCTGATCAGTGGTTCCCAGCCAAAGATCTATGACCGGGACCCATCGATCGTCGGAGTGCGTGAAAGGAGAGAGCTTTGTGTATGTAAATACAAAGCTCTCTTCTGACAGCGGTGATGTGCCAGGGAATAGAAACCAGCACATCCCTTAGTAAAAGCACCACATAATTACACACAGTAAAGCTAGTTAGGCACACATTTAACCCTTTGATTGCCCCAGATATTAACCCCTTCCCAGACAGTGTCAGTGTATATTAGCAGCCTGATCACTGTATTTGTGTCAGTGGCAGTTAGTAAGCTGCCACAGTGTCAGTTAGTGCCATTACTAGTATAAAAAAAATTAAATAATTAAAAATTACAGTATATATATATCTGTTTGTAGACGCTATAACTTTCATGCAAATCAATGTACACTTATTAGGATTTTATTTTTTACCAAAGACATGTAGCAGAATACATTTTGGCCTAAATGTATGAAGAAAATTGATTTTTAAAACATTTTTATTGGATAGATTTTAGAACAGAAAGTAAAAAAATATTGTTTCATTTTTCAAAATGTATGCTCTTTTTTCATTTATAACACAACAAATAAAAACCCAGTGGCAATCAAATACCACCAAAGAAAGCTCTACTTGTGGGAAAAAAATGATATAAATTTTATTTGCACACAGCATTGCATGACCGCGCAATCGCCAAGTAGAGCAGTGCTGAACAGCAAAAAATGGCCTGGTCATGAAGGGGGTAAAATCTTCCGGAGCCGAATCGGTTAAAGGTGAATTTTAGAGAATTTTAACAGCACCAGGGAGAGTAGTTGCAAAACATGAAGAGTGTACCATGTGCTGGTGGCTACTGTGTGAGGTTGAAATTTTCATTCATCTTCCCCCAGATACCCCCAGTGCTGTACGGATTAATATGAGGGGCTGCACCTATGACAGCCACTCGTCAAAATAAAATTATGAAAGCCCATTTTGCCTCTTTGCCCCATTTATGGAAACTGTACTGTTAGTTCCCACAATGAAAAGCACTTTATGAATGGAGGAGGCTGACCTTCCATCCTCCATTCACAGAGCACTTTTCATTGGAGAACCGACAGAACAGCTTCTAGGAATAAAACGGGGGTGGAAAGGGCGGGCATAGTCGCCACATATGATGCGTGCCTATCACAGCTGCAGCCACTCTTAAAGATGATTGTAAATGCTTGTCTTTTTTGTTTTTTTTAAACAACATGTTATATTTACCTCCTCTGTGCAGTTGACTTTGCCCAGACCAGCCCGGATCCTCCTCTTTTTGGGTCCCTCTTTGCAGCTCCTGGCCCCTCCCTCCTATCAAGTGCCCCCACAGCCAGCAGCTTCCTATGGGGGCACCCGAGGTGAGTCAGAGCTCCGTGTGTCCATTCAGACATGGAGCCCTGACGGAGCCCCGACCCAGCCCCGCCCCTCTCTCCCCTGATTGGCTGACTGACATTGATTGACAGCCGCAGGAGCCAATTGCGATGCTTCTGTGTCTCAGCCAATCAGGAGGAGAGTCCCAGACGGCTTAGACATTCGTGGACATCGCTGGAGAGAGATGGGGCTCAGGTAAGTAATTAGGGGGTGCTGCTACACACAGAAGGCTTAGAATGCATTAATATAAAAGAAAACTTTTGCCTTTTCAACTCCTTTAACCTTCACAGCACCAGAAGATCATGGCTGCAGGGGTATCTGGAAGCAAAAGAATGAAGATTTTCACCTAACCGCAGCCACCAGCACACAGGACACTCTTTATTCACTTTAAGTACCAACACCGGTGCGTGTTTTTCTTTTGTATACTAAACTTCTCCTTTAAAGAAATTTCCGGTTATCACAACTTTTTTATCTACATTACGGTGATACAAGTGTTAAAGGATGAGCTCTGTTTTAGTAAACCTGTCCTTCAATACACCAATTTGCTTGAGTGCAGCCTGCCATGTTAAATACTTCTCTTCCTCCCTATTGAATATTCACCTGCTTGCAATGCACAGCTTTTCAAGAGAAAATATTTGTACAGCGCCCCCAACCATTCCTATTAGTGAGCTTTTTTTCCGATTGATGGCTTAAACCGCTTACCCACAGGAATTCATTTGCTACGGTGCGCATGTGCATTAAGAGGGCAGCCCTGGTTGGATGTTTTTCATGGAAAGGCTGTGCTACATGGTGGAGTGCCGCACAGTGAAGATCAATGGTACATGGAGAAGGGGGAGTATTTAAAATGGCCCAGATGAGTGAAAAGAGAAGTACAGCCAAAGCCCATTTTCAGCAGACAGCGGGCTAAAGTAACAGAGAAGGTCCAGGCTCAAGAAAGATTGCAACCATATTGTCGGGATCCACCCACATGCCTAGACCGACACCCAGCTCAGCCTCTAAATGAGCCGCTGAGGACCTGAGCCGGCTGCCTCCGCCACATCCACAGTCCAGCGCTCCAATCAGCGTGGGGGGGGAGGGGTCAGAGAAGAGCGCTGGTGACTGTCACCAGCTCTCTGCTCAGGGAGCTCTGGGAACTGGGTGATCGGCGGTGTTTGGTCATTCGGTTCTCAGTCAGTGGGGGACCGAATGCTGCATCCACCTAGGTAAATAGGATTTCCCCCCATAAAAATTCCCATACTTCTCTTTAAAGAGAATTTAAAGACTAGTTCACTAGAGGTAAACGTATCCTTTAAAGTAGTGGGGTGGGGGCTGTCACATTTTCTTAGTCTCTGACCGAGAAAGAAAACAGAGACTAGGAATTCTGATAATGTCTAACACTCAATAACAGTATGCTCGTTTAGGGTCTATAGCTCAAAAATACTGAGCCAGGAAACTAGCATTTTCAGTAAGAAGCCATCAATGACAGCTTCTCTTACTTTTCTCATGAAAGTCACACACACAGTAACCAAAAAGTGTCCAACTGCCGCACACCAAACAGAAACTCAGGTAAGAAAAGTGATAACGGCTTCATCCGAGGCCAGGTCTCACGCATTTCGCCTAGTGCTAAGGGCTTAGACATGGAAGTCCTCCATAAATTTGCTCTGTGGGTGGACTGAAATGCGCCGGAGGCATGGCTTGCGTGGAGCTGAGCGTAAGCAGTTTTCACTTGTCTTACTTGGGCTTCTGCTTGGTGTGCGGCGGTTAGACGTTTTTTGGTTATAGAGTATACACAGGGCTAAGACGGCTCTTTCCTTGTCAGCACCCTGATAGCGAGAGACACTGAAGACAGTAGGACTGGGGACCTGGAGCGGCACTCAAAGTTTTTAAAAATATGACAGTTGCACACCCCACAATCCGAATGCACAACCCACTGGCTGCAGCACTGATCGAAATAAAGCTTTCAAGCAAGCCTGTTCATGAGCAGTATGTAGATCGACTGCTCTCGAACAGGACATGCCATATATGGATCAAACTATTTCTGGCCAGCTCTACTAACAGCTATATAGTGTGAGGGACTAAATGCATTCCATTTATGTCCAATCATGTGGGTTTTAGCACCACACCATTTTTTGTTTAATCTAATATGAGTGTGTATTAAAAGCCCATGTGCCAATAGTGATTTTTTACAGGGATTTGAAGCTGCTAGACTTTACTCTACTTAGCACTTTTGCTATGAAGGGAAACATGCAGTGCAACCAGTGACAAGTTTGCATTGCAGGAATTCCATGTGATTTGTAGGGAGCAGAAGAATCGCCAGTTTCAGTATCCACTCATGTTACCCAATGGACATGCTGATGACCAGCAATTTGTAGCTGCATAGATAAACAATGCAATTAGGTGGAACAGCCAACTGTGTAGCGAGCTGCAAATCACCAGAAAAAGCCAGCACACTAGCAACCTAATAGCAGAAATTTGTAGCTAATGTTCTGTTCTTCAGCTGTTGATCAACAGAAAAGTTTCTTGCATGTCTTTTTCAAAGTCGTTGATTAAACAATTGACTTCTGTCGAGCAGGTGAGCCCACACATGCAATTTGTTCAGTCTCCACTGGAGTGGCTAAATTTCAATCAGGGCATGGCCAGCTTAACATTTAACATATGCCGCTGATATAATTTACACCTACAAAGGATCTAGAGCAGGGGTCTCAAACTGGCGGCCCTCCAGCTGTTGCGAAACTACAAGTCTCATCATGCCTCTGCCTGTGGGAGTCATGCTTGTAACTGTCAGCCTTGCAATGCACCAGAGTGCTTGTAGCTTCGCAACAGTTGGAGGGCAGCCTGTGAAACCCCCGCTCTAGAACATATATGTCAAACACAAAGCCCGCGGGCCGAATTCGGCCCTCCAGGCCTGGTCATATGGCCCTTGCACCCACTTTTGCAGGCGCAACATGGTGGAACACCATTCTGCCACCTTCGCCTCTCACCCTCCACTTTCCGCCGGTCACTTGTAACAACAGAAGGCTTCTGAGTTTACAAGGGACAGCTTTGCTCTGAGTCTCACGGACCTAACAGATCTCCAGAATTAGAGAGGGAACAATCTCCCTGCATAGTGAGGTAAAGTCGACTACACAAGAAGGTACTAGAGACATGAAAGGTAGGAGAGAGAGATGCGAGGAAGCTCTGGCTGTGTTGGGGTTGCACACTGTGCATAGCGCATCCCTAAACCCTGCAATCTATACATAGCGCACCCCAGATACCACCAGCCCTTTGAGGGCAACAACACCGCTGATGCGGCCCACGATGAAATGGAGTTTGATATCCCTGCTCTAGATTGTGTTCTTCCACAACACAGGGCTTGCTCACAGAAGTGCACTTACTTGCTTTCCATCTGATTGGTGGCCGAGCTCACTGCATCTCTTAGGATACCATTCTCCTGCTTCAAGTGGGAAAGCTGGTTCTCCAACTGCTCACGCAGTTGCTGGAACTACACACAAGGAAAAAAAACAAGATTAATTCCCCATATACAACATCTTATACTGCGCTATACCAAAGTAAATAAGCATCTCACGAAAATAAAATTCTCCCCTCACAGTAATATATATCCACCAACATGACCACGGATAATAACCAAACTCCAATTTAAACTTTTTTTAAAATATAATCTTGGATAGAGTGGGGAAGGTTTTAAACTTTAAACCATCAAGTTTGTTGTTTTATTGTTTTTTTGTATTCTACAACCGTATTAACAAGTTTGTTGACCAAAAAAAAAAAAAATAGAGTTCCTGTTCCCTTAAAGTGGATGTCAACCTGATTGATGAAATCTGATGAAATTTGAGCAGAGCTGGGCATAGAGATATGAAGAGTTTTATGTCTCTTCAAAGCCCTGTGTCTTGTAGCTCTGCCCTGCTCTGTTCCTCTGTTAGCAGCTTTTCACCAGTTCTCCCAGATGAGGAGATGGAAGTGTGTCAGAGGAGGTTGCTATAGATAGATTAGCGTGCTGCTAAACGATACACAGGCAAGCTTTATATGTGTGGGGAGGGGGTGTGTGCCTTTCCTCCAATCAGCTGCCTCAGTGTCTAGCAATGATCCCCTCCTACAGGGGAACCACAAAGAGGAAATACTAACAGAATGTGCACTTTCTAAACAGTATATCAAGGTGAAGACAGAAGATCTACACGTAAAAACGTATAAAGGGAGATTTGTTTCATCTCTGAGTATCATCTGAGGCTGTTCACTTCACTGGCTGTATGGAGGGTTTACATCCACTTTAACCACTTCAATACCAGGCACTTGCTCCCCTTTCCGCCCAGACCAATTTTCGGCTTTTAGCGCTATCACATTTTCAATGACGATTGCGCGGTTGTGCAACGCTGTACCCAAACAAAGTTATAGTTTTTTTTGTGGTATTTGATCACCTATTTTTGCGCTACAAATAAAAGCTTTTCTTTGTTTCTGTCACAAAAATTTGTAAATAAGCACATATATTTTCTCCTTCAATGGTGGACACTGATGAGGGGGCACTGATGATGAGGTACTTATATGCAGCACCGATGGTCACTGATAGGAGGCACTGATGAGCACTCATAGGTTGCACTGACAGGCATTACCATATGGGCACAGTGCCATCTCTATAGTGTACTGTATTGTTCCTTACACTAGTGGTCTCGAGTGGGCTCCCTGGGTGGGCTTCGTGGTGGTCCCGGGAGATCTTAGGGGTGCTGCACTAACAATCAACGCAGATGCCCCCCCCGTTAGGAGATGCTGATCGGCTCTTCTCTACTCGCGTCAGCAGATGCGAGTAGAAGAAAGCAGATACACGGCTCTTCCTGTTCACACTGATCAGCCGTGATTGGTCATGGCTGATCTCGTGGTAAAGAGCTCCCAACGGAGGATCTTCAGCGAGATCGGTAATGCAGTGTCAGACTGACACACAGCACCACCGATCGCCGCAATGCGCGCCCCCGCAGGTTATCCGGCCGGACGTCATATGATGTCCGGGCAGGATAACTGAACCACCGCCCGGCCGTCATTTTGCTAGAGGCCAGGCGGGAAGTGGTTAAAGCAGATTAAACAGCACAGTGTTGCACAGTGTTGCACTGTGTAACCTGTCCTCTCTAAACTGTAAAAAACCTGGTTGATCCTGCCACTTCCTGTGTCCCCCTTTGTGCTGACCACAAAAATCAGGGCTGCTGGCCCCTCCTTCCTGCTTGTCAGCTCTGTGTCTCTATCTTGGTTGCCATCTGACACTTTTGGGAAGGTCAGAAAACAAATCCCTGCTAGGTGCTGAGATTTCTCGGGGTGGCTGCTACATCTGTACTGAACACAGTAGTGATGTAGTGACCAACTGTAGTAACCACCTCTGCTGGTGGGAGCTACTGTAACACCCAGCACAGATCACACTATCCAACACATACACAAAGTGTCATAGTAGTGGCAAGGACATCTTCAAATAAAAAAATTAAATAAAATAAAATAAAAAAAACACCTATGTAGTGCAAGACCCTGCCTGATTGGATACAAATTGATTAGATAAATTAAATAGGTCCTCATATTACAGTTTTGATAAATCTAAAACTGATTGTGCACAGATTGTATGGTTAGATTGTACTGTATACAGTAACCCTTTACCCTTTCATTGCCAGCGCCCTTTTTTGTATGTTTAAAAAAAACTTTTCTGATGATTACTTAAAACCAGGAGTGCCTGTGGGGGATCCAAGAGGAGGAGGATTGGGGCAGCTCTGTGCAAAACAATTGCACAGAGCAGGTAACTATAACATGTTTATTTTTGGAAGAAAAAAATTAAGCTTTACAAATCACTTTAAGTGCAAATTTTAAGTCAAAAATATACTGAAGTTTATTTTAGAGCACACAAAAACAATATATTAACCAATTTTTTGGTAAAATGTAAATGAGAGTGAGCTTAGATAGATACCCAGCATGGCAAGCCTTACAATTGCATCTGCCAGTGATGAATAAACTTCAGTATCTTAAATTATCCACAGGCAACACTTTAATAGCGCCTACAGGTCACCAGTTTAGAATTAAACATTAATAATGGGCCTAGAACTATTGCGCTCACTACAGCACTTTGTGAGGTCAGGCACGGATGTGGATGAGAAGGCCTGGCTCGCAGTTTCCGCTCTAATTCATCTCAAAGGTGTTCTATCAGGTTGAGGTCAGGACTCTGTGCAGGCCAGTCAAGTTCCTCCACCCCAAACTGGCTCATCCATGTCTTTATGGACCTTGCTCCAGACTGCGAGCCAGGGCTTAACCTTCAACATCAGTGCCTGACCTCACAAATGCGCTTCTGGAAGAATGGTCAAACATTCCCATAGACACTCCTAAACCTTGTTGACAGCCTTCCCAGAAGAGTTGAAGCTGTTATAGCTGCAAAGAGTGGGCCAACTCAATATTGAACCCTACGGACTAAGACTGGGATGCCATTAAAGTTCATGTGCGTGTAAAGGCAGGTGTCCCAATACTTTTGACAATATAGTATAATTTATTAGGAGCATCTACTTGGAGGATAATTCACTACTACAGCATCTTGATGACTGTTCTATATAAAATAACTATAAATTTAACAGTAATAACAGGAGTAGCAAAACAAAGTAGGAGAAACAAGCTGTCAAGTTACATGGAGCATCTCATTTGCCTTTCCCCATAAAGGTGTCAATGTGACTTGCTGCACACACACCGGGAGGACACGATTTATTTATAACAGTACAGCTATGCACAGGTACGCCTAAGGATGCCTCAAAGGCACCATCTGTTCCCAGATTACATTCTGTCTTGGTATTAGAGGAAGCTGAGCCACAGTTGAGTCCATATCCATAAATATGACATCTGTGCTTAAGAGGTTATTTAGAGCAACACCGGGGCGAGATATGTCGTCAATAAGAAGCCAATGACGAGGCACTGTGCTGTAGTGTACAGCAAGATGAGCACAGCATTACACGGCTAATAGGAGTTTGCAAAAGAAACCCTAGGATTTATGTATGATGGAGAAAAACTAAACAGAATACCAAGAGCCACAAATATCTAGAGGTCCATTCATATAAGGCAACAGAGTTCTTGCATATGAGTAGCTTCTTGCCTTTCAATTGTAGGTTCAGTGTTAAAGTGTTACTAAACTCAGAACCCTGCATTCACTACATCTGGTCTCCCACAGTACACAGAATATGGCAATGCAATTATGTTAGAAAATCTAAACTGCGAAATACGTTTTCTCATCAAGCAGTAAATAGCAGTCTTGCCACTTCTAGCAGTGTCTAGTTAAAGCTTGTAGGAGGAGTTTTTATTCTCCCAAGATTGTCCTATGAGAATGCAGGACCCCCGACCCTCTGTCTGGACAATGCTGATTGGCCCTGTGCTGATCACATGCACCCTCCCAAAAAAAAAAAAAACACACACACACCTCTCTAGCAATACACACCAGACTGAGCATGTGCAGCTTGTCCCCTGGCTCTAAGTATTAGGATATATATTGGAGTCAGTGGAAGAAGATGATCAGATAAGACAGGATCAAACAGCCTTTTTACATAATGCAGAGGATTAACCCCTTAAGTTCCACAGTGAGTAGAACAAGCATAATACTAAAGTGTTTTTTTTTTTGCTAGAAAATTATTTAGAACCCCCGAACATTATATATATTTTTTTTTCGAACCCCCTAGAGAATAAAATGGCGGTCGTTGCAATACTCTAGGTCAGACCGTATTTGCGCAGCTGTTTTACAAGCGCAATTTTTTGGGAAAAAAATAATTTAAAATTTTTAAATTAGAAACTAAGACAACAGTAAAATAAGCCCAATTTTTTTTCTATATTGTGAATGATAAGGTTACGCCGAGTAAATTGATACTCAACATGTCATGCTTCAAGGTTGCACCCGCTCGTGGAATGGCGATAAACTTCAGCACTTAAAAATCTCCATCAGCAACGTTTAAAAATTTCTACAGGTAACCAGTTTTGAGTTACAAAGGAGGTCTTTTGCTAGAATTATTGCTCTCACTCCCAACGATCGTGGCGATACCTCACATGTGTACTTTGAACACCATTTTTATATGTGTGCAGGACTTACGAATGAGTTCAGTTCCGTGCGCGAGCTTGGCGGGACAGGGCGCTTTATTTTTTATCTTACTTATTTTACTTTATATTTTTACACTGTCCTTTTAAAAAAAAATTGGGTCACTTTTATTCCTATTAAAAGGAATGTAAACATCCCTTGTAATAGAAAAAATGCATGAATGACAGGACCTCTTAAATGTGAGATCTGGGGTCAAAAAGACCTCATATTTACACTAAAATGCAATTAAAAATAAATAAACGTCATTTGAAGAAGAAAAAAAAAAAAATTCCCTTTAGGAGCAATGGGCGGAAGTGACGCTTGACGTCGCTTCCACCATCCAATATTATGGAGCCGAACGGGGGCCATCTTTCCCTCACTCGTCATCCTGACTCTGAGGGGAGACGACCCGGTCAGCTCCGCCGCCACCGACGGCTCCGGTAAGCGGCACCTTAAGCCTTAACAACCACTTTAATGATTTATTATTTTATGTCAATTTCTTTTTAACTTAAAACTACAGGGAAAACTTCTCTTTGGTAGAAAATACCCATTAGGTTTTTATTGCCATTAGAGATTAACCCTCTCTATTTGTCCCGTTTACCATTATCAGTGAAAGTAAAAGATAAAAAGAAACATCACAAATTCTGGGTTATCCCTAGAAAGGTATTAGAGGGGAAATCTTCCAATGGGCACTCTAGTTCTAGTGACCTGGGGGCAAGTTATTCCCTTACTTTGGATGGATTTACTCTTCCCTCCTACTTTTGCTATGGGACAGGAAGCAAAGGGAAATTTCCCCAATGGGGCACAGACAAAAAAAAAAAAAAAAAAAAGAAGACAGGGGTTACTAGAGTTTCAAAACATTCCAGGCAGTCTGCCAAGTTTCAAAACATTCTTCAATGTTGACTATAAACATTGCAATGTTCTGTTCTAAATCAAAGGAAGTCTGTAAAATTAGGTCAGTTTAACCACTTAAACACCAAACCTTTTTCTGGAACTTGTTGATTTAAAGTTAAAATCATTATTGTTTTTTGATAGAAAACTACTTCGAACCCCCAAACATTATATACATTTTTTTTAGCAGGGACCCTAGAGAATAAAATTACACTTTCAAAAAAACAAAAAAAAACACTAAACAGTGAAATTAGCCCAATTTTTTTGTATAATATGAAAGATAATGTTACACCATGAAGATCGTGAGAGAATCATGATCTTTATTCTGAGCAAAAAAAAAAATTGTGATTCTCATTTTGGCCAGAATCGTGCAGCTCTAGGGGTTACCATTCCTCCCTTAGTCTATTCAAAAAAGGAAAAACAAGTTTTGCCTAAAGTTCTAGTTTAAGCCCGGGTTCAGACTTGTGCGATCCTCAGAGATCACTGCAGGTGCCAATCACATGCGATCTCTGAGCAGTGCGAGTTCAGCCCTCGCATTAGACGTGCACAAAAAAAAAAAAAAAAAATGGATTTTTTGTATAACTTACCGTTAAATCCTTTTCTCTGAGTTCACTGACAGACGCAGCCTTCTTATGACACATGGGGTTATGCTCATCCTACTAGGAGTAGACTAGGCAAAAACAAACAAAAGCGTAGGTTGGCCCCTCCCAGGGGGCCGTCCTCACCTCAGCCTATAATCCCCCTGCTCTGCATAGCACATCAGTTCGTAACAAGCTGTACAAAACCAACGCAGAGGGGTGGGTGCTGCATCTGTCAGTGAACTCAGAGAAAAGGATTTTACGGTAAGTTATACAAAAAAATCAATTTTTCTCTTCCGTTCACTGACAGACGCAGCCTTCTTATGACACATGGGGACGTCCCAAAGCTGTGCCAATCAAGAGGGGTGGGTAAACCATAACAACTGTACCCAACAGACAGACGCCCTCTCAGGCGGGACTAACCGCACCTATACTGCCGCTTGTAATACCTTGCGGCCAAAAGCAGCATCCGAGGCTGCTAGAAACTTTGTAAAACCCAGTAAACGTGTGCACTGAGGCCCAAGTAGCTGCCTTGCACACCTGGGACACCGAAGCTTGGTGTCTAAACACCCAGGACGTATTAACTGCCCTGGTGGAATGAGCCGTGACTGGAAACGGGGGAACCTTACCCCGAATCTCATATGCATGAGTCACGGTCCTCCGTATCCAACGTGATACGGTAGCCGACGAGGCCGCCAAACTTTTGCGCGACCCTTCTGTCAGCAAAAATAAAGAATCAGACTTCCTAAAAGAAGCTGTAGAACTTAAATATACCCGCAAAGCCCTCACCACATCCAAAGAATGCAGCTCGACCTTTTTAGGATGTGACGGGTGCGGACACAATGAGGGAAGAACAATATCCTCATTTAAATGAAAAGAAGAAACCACCTTCGGAAGAAATGAAGGTGAAGGCCGCAGAACTGCCTTGTCCTTATGGAGGACTAAGTAGGGTGACCTGCAGGACAAAGCTGCCAGCTCCACACCCGCCTGGCGGGTGTGATAGCCACCAGAAAAGCCACCCTCTGCGACAATAAGCGTAAGGGAACATCCCTAATCTTTTCATATGGCAGTTTCTGTAACACAGAAAGCACCAAATTCAAATCCCACGGTGCCAAGGGCGACCGTATCCGAGGGGCGACATGACGTACTCCCTGTACAAATGTACGGATCAATGAGTGAGACGCCAATGGTCGTTGAAAAAGAACCGCCAGGGCCGAAATCTGCCCTTTAAGGGTACTTAACGCCAGGTTCTTGTTAAGTCCTTGCCGCAAACAAGACAGCACTCTGGATACTCTATAAGAGCGGGGATTCCATCCTCCCGCCTCGCACCAGGTAATATAGGCCTTCCAGGTCCTAAGACAGATCTTACGTGAGGTGCTCTTATGTGCCCTCACCATAGTAGGGATTACGGAGTCCGAGACACCCCTATCCCTCAATACCTGGGCCTCAATAGCCAAGCCGTCAAAGCCAGCGAGGGTAAAGCAGGGTGCAAGATGTGCCCCTGAGACAGCAGGTCTTCGCGAAGTGGAAGACGCCATGGAACATCTGTCACCATCTGTACTATATCGGCGTACCATAGACGCCGCGGCCAATCCAGAGCTACCAGGATTGTCGGGATTCCCTCTGCTTCTATTCTGCACACAACACGCGGTAGAATCTTCAGAGGAGGAAAGATATACAGTAGCTGATACCGACCCCAGGGCGTTACCAGTGCGTCCGAGGCAACCGCCAACGGATCCCTTGTTCTGCACACAAAGGCCTGTACCTTGTGATTGTACCTGGAGGCCATCAGATCCATTTCTGGGGTGCCCCATTTGCAGCAAATCTGGTGGAACACCTCTGGATGTAGGGACCACTCCCCCTGATCCAGAGTCTGGCGGCTGAGAAAATCCGCCTGCCAATTTTCCACGCCCGGGATGTAGATTGCAGAGAGAGCTGGCACGTGAAGCTCTGCCCCCCGAAGGATCAGAGCCGCCTCCGCGCCTGCTGCTGCGCTTTTTGTTCCGCCCTGATGGTTCACATATGCAACCGCTGTGGCATTGTCCGACTGGACCCGAACAGGGCGGCCTCGCAGCCTTTCTGTCCTCTGTAGGAGTCGGATATGACTCTGGGCATAAGGCACCGCTTCGAATGCCGACACCATGAGACCCAATACTCGCATACAGAACCGTCAGGAGAACCACTGGCGTGACAGCAGGGTTCGCACCGCTGTCTGAAGAGTCAATAGCTTGCCTGGTGTTAGAAACACCCTTGCTTGTACCGTGTCCAGAATCAGACCCAGGTACTCCAGCCTGCAAGTCGGAGTCAATGATGACTTTTGTAGGTTGATCAGCCAACCGAACTCCTCTAACGTGGCTACCGTGATTGTCACGTTCTCCTCCAGAACTGTAGCCAACTCTGCCCTCAGCAGTAAATCATCGAGGTACACTACCACCGCGATACCTCTCTGTCTCAGCAGCGCCAACATCGGGGCCACCACCTTGGGGAACACCCGGGGAGATGCGGCCAACCCGAAGGGAAGCGCCACAAACTGGTAATGCAGATCTCCCACTGCGAGACGCAGAAAACGCTGATGACTGAGACAAATCGGAACGTGTAGATATGCGTCCTTGATCTCCAAGGACGCCAGAAATTCCCCTTGGCGTAGGGCGACCACGACCGAGCGGATGGATTCCATACTGAACCACTTCGTCTCCACGAAGCGATTCAACGCTCTTAGATCCAAAACTGGTCTGACCCCGCCCT
The DNA here is from genome assembly GCA_018402905.1 of Glandirana rugosa. NCBI lineage: Eukaryota > Metazoa > Chordata > Amphibia > Anura > Ranidae > Glandirana > Glandirana rugosa. Next base: position 105,705 of record BLSH010340190.1, read on the forward strand.
TTTTGGGTACCACAAAAAGGTTTGAATAAAATCCGTGAAATCTCTCCATCCTGGGCACCGGTATGATCACCCCCTGTTCGGCGACAGCTCGGACAGCGCCTAGAAGCGCCTGGTGGCGTTCCTGCGTGAGCCTCAGGTTTGAGGGGAAGAATCTTTCTGGGGGCAGAGAGCTGAATTCTATCCTGTACCTGGAAGACACCACCTCCAGGACCCACCGAACGGTGATGCGGGCAGCCCATCTGTCTGCGAACCCCAGTAACCGGCCCCCCACCCGTGAAGTGGGTGTGGGCAACCCATCATGCGGATGTGGATTTATCCTTCGCTTTTTCGGACTTATTCTGCCAGGGCCTTTTACTGTGCCCTGCGAGAGCTTTTCCGGTCTTGCAGCCTTTCCCTGCTGATCCGGATGCCCGAAAAAACTTCTTCTGACTTGACGCGACAGGCCCCTGTCTGCGCCGCAACTCACACCTGTTTAGGCTCCGGGAGAAAAGTACTTCTACCTCCCGTGAAATACTTAATGATTTCGTCCAACCGTGGACCAAACAGACGCTCTCCCTGAAAGGGAAGGTATGCCAGTGCTTTCTTTGAAGCCTGATCGCCCGACCAAGATCGGAGCCATAGCACTCGTCTGATAACGATTGAAAAAACAGACATTTTTGACAATATAGGAAGGAGGTCCAAAGCAGCCTGACATATGTAGCGGAGCCCCTCCTCCAAATGTTGTGCCCGCTGTACCTCAGCCTGTGCACAATCACGAGTCAAATTAGTGCATAGAGCAGTAGCCTGCACCCGCAGCGACTGTGCCGCCATTGCAGTTGCTAGTGCCGGCCGCATGGCTGATCCAGCCAACAAGAACAGTGCTTTGGCCACTGTCTCTGTGCGGCGATCGGCCGCTTCCTTAAAGGAAGGCGACCCCTCCAAGGGAATGGTGGTTGCCTTATCTACCCGCGCCACGGCGGGGACCTCCACCGGAGAAGCCCATCTCTTAGTAAAGCTCTCCTCAAAGGGGTAGCGCACCGCAAAGCTCTTTAGGCAAAGTAAAAGAACTTGGTGGCCTATGCCACTCTTTAAACACCGCCTGCTCAAATAATGGGTCATAAGGGTAAGCCCTAAGGGCCCTAGGCGGTTTCCGTGGGCCACAAACATAAGCGGACTCATGCGACTCCCCAGCTGGATCAAGACACATGGACTTGCGGATATCAGTGATCAGTGCCTCCACTATCACCTTATCACGCGAAGACAGAGTTTCTTGACTCTCCTCATGCTCTGAGGGTGGTTCACCCTCTGAAGATCCACAGGTGTGACCAATGATGCGCTTTCCAGATCTGAATCCTCCCCGGAGGAAAGAGGGGGTGGTGGGCGTTTTTTCGAGGAACCCTTGGCACGGGTACCTCTGCCCTGGGAAAGAACTCCCCAAACGCCGCCCTCAGCTGTTCCAAAGACACTAGCGTTCCTGGGGTGGATTGTAGATCCGCAGGTACTCCTGCTATAATCTTGCCAGCCTCTGACCTTACAGGCTTCCGGCACCCCCACTGTGTAACCACCACCTCAACTCCACCAATCAACCAGGGAGACCCGGGAGAATTGCCCACACCGCTACCAGCACTCAGGAAGGGCCAGCTATACTTGCTGTTTAGATGCCTCAGCACTCCGATCGGAAGGGCGATGCCCACAAACTACTGCAGGCCAGGAGCCTGCTGCTGTGTGTCAGCCACGCTGTACAAGGGAAAGCCGGAAGCCAACTTCCGTTTTTAAGCACTTCCTGTATCAGGGCTGCACATCCTAGAGCTACCACTGGAGGCCGCCAGACCGCAGGCTGAGAACCGCATGGTTTCACAAACAAATGGACGCTGCCATTATACCCGCGCGGTCGGCCACGAACGAACGGTGCTCTATCTTTCAATGGCGGTGCCCCGCCGAACACAGCGCTCCGGACGGTCGGTGCAGAGTCGAACGGTCAGTGCAACAGTGCCGTGCTGCGGCTGGGGGGAGTGGGAGGGGGGAGGGGGGAACGGAGGCTTAACCTCACAAGGGTATTACCCAAAAATGTCCCTCTACAGAGCCCCCACCGGCCGGCTTACCACCAAAGCAGCCCAGACGCCCACTCTCCACGCCCTAAGGTGGCAGAGGGGTCCACTCACCAATCCTCGACGGGCGCAGCGGTAGCCACCGGAGCAGACTTACCATCCCCTAGGGGAGGCATGCTGCTGGCCAGGCCCTTGGACAGGCGTACCTAGTCACTGGGCTCTAGTGGGTTTTAGCCACTGGCCGCCCGCACGGAACGGGCGCTATGCGGTGGGCACCCCGAAGGGCGTTCGCATAGTGTCGGCTGGCCTGGGGAAAGATTTGGATTAGAGATATCCTCTATACCACCAGCCGGCTTCTTGATAGCAGTCTTCATCAGATGAATCTTCAGGAGACCGCAGATCCCAAAGGGAACCAGGTCTACTCCTTGCACTAGGCAAAAGAAAACTGATGTGCTATGCAGAGCAGGGGGATTATAGGCTGAGGTGAGGACGGCCCCCTGGGAGGGGCCAACCTACGCTTTTGTTTGTTTTTGCCTAGTCTACTCCTAGTAGGATGAGCATAACCCCATGTGTCATAAGAAGGCTGCGTCTGCCTTTTTTCCCCCCACTAGAATCGCACCGCATGGGTGTTCTCACCCATGCAATCCGATTCATGTGTGAGTGTACAGTTCGCACTGCGATCTGTGAAGAAAATTGGGGGTGTCATTAACTTTGTAATGACACCCGCCAGCGGTTCGCAGAAGGCAGTGTGAACAGCCTGCGGGAGATGAGCGATGCGGGAACCGGCTCTGTAATCGCGCTGGTTCCCGCATCCCTCATATGTTATCCAGGGCTAAAAGGAATAACTAAGCACATGATTCAAACAGGCAGACCACAACTAGACTATGGGCAGCTTTCCATACTCCAGAATAGGAGTCCAGCGGGTCTTTTTTACCAAAAATAAAGCATCCTAAAAACGCTAATCCTTCCCTCTTCTTTCCTTACCTTAACTTGCATTTGCTGAGCGTCCTGGAAGCTGCCGTGTAATTTGCCTTGAAATACGCCATTTTCCTTCTCCAGCACGCTGATCCGCTCCCGAGCCTTTGTTTCAACCAAACTTGACTTTTGTTTTTCAGCTACCAATTCCTTTTATGAGAAAATATGAAATGCTACAGGTTACGATATGCAAGACAATAAATGATGCATTCATTACACACCACTGACCATCAAGATGTCTAATGTAAAAAGTTGAATGCATTCCTATATCACACCGTCAAAAAGTAACCAAAAAGGGAATGTTGCCAAAAATAAACGTATTTAACCACTTCACCTCTGGAAGATTTACCCCCCTTCCTGACCAGGCCATTTTTTGCGACACGGCACTGCGCTATTTTAACTGAGAATTGCATGGCTGTGTGACGCTGCACCCTAATAAAATAGATGTCCATTTTTCCCACAAATAGAGCTTTCTTTTGGTGGTATTTGATCCCCTCTGCAGTTTTTATTTTTTACGCTATAAAACAAAAAAACGACTGACAATTTTTTTTACTTTCTGCTATAAGATATATCCAAAAAAAAAAAAAAAATCTAATTTCTTCATCAATTTAGGCCAATATGTATTCTACATATTTTTGGTAAAAATAATCCCAATAAGTGTATATTGATTGGCTTGTGCAAAAGTTATAGCATCTACAAACTATGAGATTTATAGAATTGTTATTTATTTATATATATTTTTTTTTTTACTAATGGCGGACAAATCGGATACCCGACACTTTTTTGGGAACCAGTGACATTATTACAGTGATCAAAAGGTTAATTCTGTGCCTAAAATGTGTTTTCTAAACTGTGGGGCTTTTACTAGCGAAAGGCACAGATCGGTGTCCCTGCTTTACAGAAACACAGGATCCATGCCTTCTGTACTGACAGAACGGTAATCTGCTTTGTTTACATAGGCAGACTGCCGTTCTGTCTGTGTACCAAATGATCAGTGGGTGCCAGAGGACATCGGGTCCGTGGGACCCGATTATTAGCTCCTGCTGTGTAAAATCAAAGCAGGAGCAAGCGGCTGGTGGAGCGCCCTCACACCCGATACCCGAAAGTGTCAGGATCACTGTAGCAGTAGTGCTTCAGAGCGCATGCGCTGGTAAAGTCACCGGCTGCATCTAAAAATAAATATCTCCTAAACGGTGCATGTTTAGGAGATATTTACTGCAGGGTGGATTTGATTTAAATCATATTTAAAGAGAAACTGTCATCTCTGTCCCGCAGAGGCTCAAGTCGATTTGAATCACAATTTAAAACATGATTTAAATCACTCATAAAAAGGCTTGAATTAAATCCACTAGACTTAAATCATAATTTTTAAAGAGCAACTGACATCTCTGTCTCGCAGCGGCTCCTCCTCTGACCTGCCGTTGACTCAGTGACCGTCCCATTCACTTTAATGGTTGGCTGGTGATGCAGCAGTGACACAACGTGAGGGACGTGGTGGCAGCAGGTGAGTGGATGCCCGCTAACAGGCGCTGCCATGATGGATCTGAATGACAGGTGCTCTTTAAATGTAAGGACTTATTCTTGTTGGTAGTTAGAATCTTTAATATTTGCAAACAAAACGAAGGTTTCCTATTTAGAATAAGCTGTCAGGTTAGTAAAACAGCGATATCAGAACCAATTCAATCATACAGTTTGTAGTGTACATAGATTTGCAAAGCAATGGGATAAAGGAATATTCCTGAACTTTCCTTTATCTCATGGTTACTGTGAAATTGTGTGAATGCATCAATGCAGTGCATGTTCTCTCAGCTTGCAGAGCTTGGATTCATGGAGTTTACCAAAAATGTAAATACTGCAAAATATACAGCCTCATGCTACCTAACTAAGCTCCATTTCATGCAGAATAAACTAAATTATTAATGGATCTCAAATAGAAAACGGTCTTTAAATAGATTTTTACTCCAAAAGCACTTTACTAAAATAAATTTGATAAAAGTAATTTAAAAAATGATTTAAATAAATAAAAAAATAATAAAAAAAAAAACACACGGATTTTTAGTTTTGTTTTTTTTTGTTTTTTTTACATCATTGATTTTTATCCACCTTGATTTACTGTACATATAGGCAAGTCTTACTCTAGCCTTACTTATAGGTAAACATCATACAGGGGAGTTTAAACTATTTAAGTCAAGTGATCAAAAGGAAAAAAATGGGGAGGAAGGCAAGCTGGTACTGTGTAATTTCATATTTAGATCAATAAATAGAACACAAATAACAGTATTCTAACAAACCAGCAAATATGGTAAAGCAAGTTTTCTGCTACACACCGTACATAATGTACTGTGCACATATTACATTTGATTTTGTATCAGAGTCTCTTTAATAGGTCTACCACCTACAACAGATTTGTCCTACAGTTTCAAAAATGAACTATTTCGACATTATCATAACAAAAAAAGGGAACGGTCTTTGAAAAAAGTAACGTCATTACTAAGATGAACAGTTACTGCATCAAACCTGCCAATGGATTTCTTTAAAAATTAAGGAAATGGTGAGCAACTGCTGTGACTACAACTTTCCACTGTACCCACAAAGATGCACACTTTCCATACTGCTCACTGCTAAAACTGAATCACTCCGAACGTTAGCCAGTTTAGTTTAGCAGCTTCAAATTTCAGCCACATATCCACTCAAAGACATGGCCCAATAACATGTAAAGAAAATGTACAATTTTTTTTTTTTTTAAAGAGACCCTATGGGAACACCATTACATGGCGTACTCGAGACTTCGGTCAAGCACAGGAGACATTGCTCCTCAATCTGGTGTAGTAGCCACAGCAAAAGCTTTACCTGCAGGGTAGCATACAATATTATCAGTGTAGTCAATCCACAGAGTCAATGTGATACCAAGGGTACTTCGCTCTGAACCTGTGTACCTCTAGGCCAGGGGTCTCCAAACTTTCTAAGCAAAGGGTCAGTTTACGGTCCTTAAGACTTTAGGAGGGCCAGACTGTGGCCAGTGGGAGAAGAAAATGCCCCAGACCTGATGGACAGTGGGTGTAAAATAACTGCATAATGCTTGTAGGCAGTAGGAAATATTATTGGGAAAAATAATCTCCATCGTTGGTGTCAGTGGGAGGAATGATGCCTAATCATTGGTATAAGTGGGAGGAATAGTACCCCATCATTGGTATAAGTGGGAGGAATAGAATCCCATAACTCTGGATGAACAAGAAACTCCATACTCCTCCCCATCCACAAAATAACTGAAAATACAGTTGTAGCTTCCAAAGCTTTTCTGATGGAAGAAACATCTTGGTGTGGTCGGTATCCAAGATCAGCCCCAGATATTCTAAGTGAAGTAACCGAACCAGCAAGGGCTTGGTGAGATTTAAACTCCACCTCTTTCCGATAGAGTACGAATGGTCATGGACAGATTGGACTCAAACTTCATGTAAGACTTACCCAAAAGAAGATAATCCAGCAATCCCAAGATTGGTATCCCTCTTGACCTCATGGTGGGCAACACTGGGGCTAATGTTTTGGCAAACACCCGAGCAGCCATGAATAGGCCAAAGAGAAAGACTGCAAATGAATGACACTCTCCTGATACTGCAAAGTAGAGGTGCACCGAATTGATTGTGGTGCCGAAACCGAAAATGCAGGATGCACTTGGCCGAAAACAGAAAATTATAGTTTTTAAAAAAATATATGCAGTATATTTTTATATATATAATTGTATTATATTCAACTTTTTAATTCATATCATGAATTTAAATGAATACGAATTTATTGTCGGCCATTATTGGTACCGCACTGAAGAAAGTTGTGGTGTTAAAAATCTTGCTTGCTGCATTTCTGGTCAGTTAAAAGAAATTGCACCAAAAACGCACCTGCCCGTTGGAATGCATTGAAAATGCAGCCAGAATGCATCAATAACGCACAAGTGTTACATTTTTGATGCGTTTGAGTCACATGACCCATGATAAACACACCATAAGCACAGTAAAACCGTGGCAAAAATCTAATGTGTTTTCGGCATCCATTATCTGCACCTTTTTCTCTTATCGTCAAAATGCAGATAACACCATTTTTGGCCGATATATATTTGACGGCTGAAATTTCAGACCATCTCTACTGCAAAGCATAAGGGCTGATGCTAACCCTGGTAAATCGGTACATGGAGGCATGTATTCTTGATCTATATGATGCCAGAAAGTCCCCCTAATGCAGAGATGACACTACCAAACTACACTAGTAAAATCTGCCCCTTAAGCGTACTTAACGCCAGGTTCTTGTCCAGACCTTGCTGTAAAAATGACAGTACTCTGGATACTCTATAAGAGCGGGGGTTCCACCCCCCTGCCTCGCACCAGGTAATGTAGGCCTTCCAGGTCCTATGATAAATCTTACGTGAGGAACTCTTACGTGCTTTTATCATAGTCGGGATTACGGAGTCCGAGACAGCCCTATCCCTCAATACCTGGGACTCAATAGCCAAGCCGTCAAAGCCAGCGAGGGTAAAGCAGGGTGCAAGATGGGCCCCTGAAACAGCAGGTCCCCGTGAAGCGGAAGCCGCCACGGAACCTCTGCTACCATCCGTACTACGTCGGTATACCAAGGACGCCGGGGACAAGCCAGAGCTACCTGGATTGTCGGGATTTCCTCTGCCTCTACCCCGCGTACGACCCGTGGTAGAGCCTTTAGAGGAGGAAAAATGCACAGCAGCCGATACTGCCCTCGAGGCCTGTGAAACACTGCCCCCCGATGGATCAGAGCCGCCTCCGCGGCTGTTGCTGCGCCTTTTGTTCCGCCCTGATGGTTTACGTACGCCACCTCCGTGGCATTGACAGACTGAACCAGAACCGGGCGGCGCAGCCCTACTGTCCCACGGGACAGTCAGAGCTTTATCGCTCTCAGTTCCGGTACCTACATCGACCAATTGAGGGGAAGAAAACTTCTCCCCCCTTTTAGGGCCGGAACCTGAATCCCCCAAACCAAGGGTCCCCGGGACTGACACTCTGACCTGATCGGCCTGTCCAGGGATAGAGGAGATTTGTCCCACCGCGACTAAATTGCCTTCCGCAGGAGCTGAGTGTTCTGGGCGTAAGGTATCGCTTCGCAAGTCGACCTCCTGAGCCCCAACACCCGTATACAGAACCGTAAGGAGAACCACTGGCCCGATCACAGGGTTCGCCCTGCTTAAAGCATTAGAAGCTTGGTTGGTGTTAGGAACACCCCAGCCGGCGTTCAAGATGACTTCTGTCTGCTGAGCGCCTGACTGGCGCCTAGAGGCTCCTCCTGACGCTTCTGCGGAAGCCTCCCGTTTGAGGGGAAGGACTTTTCTGGGGGCAGAGAGCTGCTTGCATCCCCCAGACACCGGCCCCCCACCCTTGAGGTGGGTGGGGGCCACCCATCATGTGGAGGCAGACTTGTCCTCCGCTTTTTCGGGTTTACGCTGCCAGGGCCCCTTGTTGCGGCCCGTAAACGCCTTCCCGGCCTTGCCCGCTGGGCTGGGCGCCCGAAAAACCTTCTTCTGACCAGAAGAGACAGGACCTTGCCTACGACGGTGATCTCGCCGATTCGGCTCTGGAGGGAAAGCACTCTTCCCTCCCGTAAATCCTTAATATTTTTATCCAATTGTGGGCAAAACAGACGCTCTCCCTGAAAGGGCAGGTCTGCCAGAGCTTTCTTTGAAAGCTTTTTTTTTTGACAATATGGGAAGAAGGTCCAAAGTCGCATGGCATATGTAGCGGAGACCTTCTTCCAAATGTTGCATCCGCTGTACCTCAGCCTGTGCACATTCACTAGACAAACTAGTGCACAGAGCGGCAGCGTGCTTGCGAAGAGACTGTGCCGCCATAGCAGTTGCTAGCGCCGGCCGCATGGCTAACCCAGCCAACAAGAATAGTGCTTTAGATACTGTCTCTGTGCGGCGATCGGCCGCCTCTTTAATGGATGGAAACCCCTCCAAGGGGATGGTGGTTGCCTTATTCACACGAGCCACGACAGGGTCCACCACCGGAGAAGCCCATCTCTTAGTAAAGCTTTCCTCAAAGGGGTAGCAAACAGCAAAGCTTTTAGGCAAAGTCAAGGAACTTGGTGGCTTCCGCCATTCCTTGAACACTGCCTGTTCAAACACCTGATCATAAGGGTAAGCCCTAGGGGACCTAGGGGGTCTAAGCGGTCCAAACACATATGTGGACTCATGCGACTCCCCTGTTTGGTCCAGTCGCATAGAGTCGCGAATATCAGTGATCAGTGCTTCCACTATCGCTTTATCCCGCGAACTAGGAGCCTCCTGATCCTCTTCGCCCTCTGAGGACGGCTCACCCTCTGAAAGATCCACAGGTGTGACCACAGAGGCGCGTTCTAGATCCGAATCCTCCCCTGAGGAAAGAGGAGGGGGTGGGCGCTTCTGGGGGCCCCTCGGAACGGGCACCCCTGCCCGGGGAAAGAACTCCCCAAACACGGCCCTCAGCTGTTCCAAGGACACCAATGATCCTGGGGTGGACTGTAGATCTGCAGGTTTACCTGCCATAGAATTGCCGGCCTCTGACATCTCAGCCCGGCACCCCCGCTGTGTAACCACCACCTCTACCCCACAAATCAGCCGGGGAGACCCGGGCGGATTACACCCACCGCTACTGGCACCCAGGAAGCGCCAGCTATACTTGCTGTTTGATGCCTCAGCACTCCAACCGAAGAGCAATGCCCACGAACTGCTGCACGTCAGGAGCTTGTTACTGTGTGTGAGCCATGCTGTCCAAGCAAAAACCGGAAGCCCACACCCGTTTTTAAGGACTTCCTGCACAAGGACTGCAGTTCTCCCAATCGACCACTGGAGGCCGCCAGAGAGGAGGCTGGAAACCACATAGTTCTCAAACAATGGACGCTGCCATTACACACGTGCGGTCGGCCACAAACGAGCGGTGCTCCAAAATCCAATGGCGACGACCCACCTAACACATTGCTCCGGACGGTCGGTGCAGATTCGAACGGTTAGTGCAAAGGTGCCTACGGGGGATTGAGGGGGGAGGGGGAGTGGGGGGAAGGCCTCTAACAGACCCCCACCGGCTGACCACCACAGAGCTGCCCAGGTGCCCACTCTCCATGCCTCTAGGGCGGAAGCTCCGTACCTCTCACCCGTGGACCCGTCGAGACACCACCAGTCGGCCACCCCCAGACAATCTCCGGAA
>BLSH010340190.1:115915-127170 GCA_018402905.1 Glandirana rugosa
ATCCTCCCCTGAGGAAAGAGGAGGGGGTGGGCGCTTCTGGGGGCCCCTCGGAACGGGCACCCCTGCCCGGGGAAAGAACTCCCCAAACACGGCCCTCAGCTGTTCCAAGGACACCAATGATCCTGGGGTGGACTGTAGATCTGCAGGTTTACCTGCCATAGAATTGCCGGCCTCTGACATCTCAGCCCGGCACCCCCGCTGTGTAACCACCACCTCTACCCCACAAATCAGCCGGGGAGACCCGGGCGGATTACACCCACCGCTACTGGCACCCAGGAAGCGCCAGCTATACTTGCTGTTTGATGCCTCAGCACTCCAACCGAAGAGCAATGCCCACGAACTGCTGCACGTCAGGAGCTTGTTACTGTGTGTGAGCCATGCTGTCCAAGCAAAAACCGGAAGCCCACACCCGTTTTTAAGGACTTCCTGCACAAGGACTGCAGTTCTCCCAATCGACCACTGGAGGCCGCCAGAGAGGAGGCTGGAAACCACATAGTTCTCAAACAATGGACGCTGCCATTACACACGTGCGGTCGGCCACAAACGAGCGGTGCTCCAAAATCCAATGGCGACGACCCACCTAACACATTGCTCCGGACGGTCGGTGCAGATTCGAACGGTTAGTGCAAAGGTGCCTACGGGGGATTGAGGGGGGAGGGGGAGTGGGGGGAAGGCCTCTAACAGACCCCCACCGGCTGACCACCACAGAGCTGCCCAGGTGCCCACTCTCCATGCCTCTAGGGCGGAAGAGGGGTTCACTCACCAATCCGACGGGCGCAGCGGGTAGCCAAACGGAGCAGACCTACCTCCCCGCAAGAAGGCATGTTGGTGAACCAGTCACTGGGCTCTAGTGGGTTTTAGCCACTGGCCGCCCACATGGAACGGGCGCTATGCGGTGGGCCCCCCTAAGGGGGTTCGCATAGTGTTGGCCGGACTGGGGAAAGATTAGGATTCGAGATATCCTCTATACCACCAGCCAGCTTCTTGATAGCAGTCTTCCTTAGATGAATCTTCAGGAGACCGCTGCTCCCATAGGGAACCAGGTCTACTCCTTGCACTAGGCAAATAAAAACTGATGTGCTGTACAGAGCAGGGGGATTATATGCTAAGGTGAGGACGGCCCCCTGGGAGGGGCCAACCTACACTTTTGTGTTTGTTTTGCCTAGGCTACTCCTAGTAGGATGAGCATAACCCCCATGTGTCATAAGAATGCTGCGTCTGTCAGTGAACGTTAGAGAAAAACCTTCTGCGTGTTGCTCCCCCGCAGCCTCCCCTAACAATTACCTGAGCCCCCTCTTGATCCAGTGAAGTGCACAAGAGCCCCGGCTGTCCTGGGACTCCCTCTCCTCATTGGCTGAGTCAATCACAGCCAGCTAACCAATAAGGAGAGAGCAGGTTCCAAGCCACAGTTCTAGATGTCTTATGGATGCATAGAGTAGGGCTTGGGAGAGCACGCACCAGTGCCCCTATAGCTAGCAGCTTGCTACTGTGGGCACTAGTCAAGGGGGAGGGGCCAGGAGCACTGGCAGGGGACCCGAGAAGAGGAGAATCGGGACTGCTCTGTGCCAAACCACTTCACAGAGCAGGTAAGACTAATTTTTACCTACAGGTAAGCCTATAATAAGGCTTACCTGTAGGTAAAGTGAATATGTCCTAAACCTGACGTAAGCAGTGCATGCGCAGTGATGTACTGGCGAAGGTCCGGCGTAAAGCACCGGACCTTGCTGGAAAGTCTGCCAGAAAAAAGAGCTCCTGCGCGCGGGAGTGACTTCTCGTGGCTCCGGCCACTCAGCACCGGACCCGAGAAGCCGAAAGGATCCCTGGAGGGAAGAGGTTTGCTCCCTCTGCAGGGACAGAGCGGCCCTGTCCGATCTTTGTTCTGAGGTATTTCATAATGAGCTAGTATGCTGTGCATACTAGCTCATTATGCCTTTGCCTTACAGGTTTTTTGTTTTGTTTTTTTGAGCATACAAGCGTTTTAAATACCCCTTTCCCGCCTGATAAAGTCTTTGTGCTAAAAACCTACACCTGGATATTACCAAATGGCATGCCCCACTTCTGAGCAGTGTTAAGGCCTCATACACAGGGACGTTTCTAAAAAAATAAACAAAACGTCGCGCCCGACGTCAAGGAAAAAAAGTCGGCGTTTTTCGGCGTTATGCATCGGCGTTTTTGAGCGTTAGTGAGCGTCGGCGTCAATAGGCGTTTTTTAAAAAAAATCATCCCTCTGCTATTTTTCAACCTAAAAACGTCGGCGTCAAAAAACGCCGGAAAACGCCGGTATAATAATAGGTGGCGTTTGTTGGCATATTGTGGCGTCGGCGTCAAAAAATGCCAAAACGTTACAGCCTCAGAACGCGATGGCTGTGGGTTCTAGTTTCAGCTCACTAACGCCGACGTCATCTACAGCTTAAAAACGCTGACGTTTTTATGGGGCCATTGACTAACATGGAGAGCTGCAAAAAAACGCCAGAAAACGCCGGCGTCAAAAAACGTCCGTGTGTATGAGGCCTAAAGCTTGCTGCCAAGCCCTGCTCCCTCCTATTCCTCTTGGCCCAATACTATATGATGGACAGTCTCACTGGGCAACAATACTGTGCAAGAGACCAGGGTGGGCAAACTTTAGCAATATGAGGAATACGAGGAGGTCTTTCTGAATAACCATGGACTGGTCATATCTACAAACTTCTTGAAGAATGAGCAAGTTTTCTTCCCTAGCTATAGTCTGCTTAAATATCGGGTTTCCCACAGTACACAGAGCATGGAAATGCAATTATTTTCGTAAATATAAACTGCTAAATACCTTTTCTCATCAGCAATATATAGCAGTCTTGTGACTTCTATCAGTGTCTGATATGATATGGGGTATTTGCAGATTTATACTTACCTAGGTGGATGTATCGTTCCGATGCTGCATATGTCCCCCCCGCCGATTCTAACACTGAGAACCAAGCGATCCAACACCCCAGATCACTCAGTTCTTACAGCTCCCCCAGCAGAGAGCTGCTGACTGTCAATCACCACTCTCTGCTCTGCCCCCTCCTTGCTCACTGTAGAGCTGGGCTGTGGAGGAGGGAGGGAGCGACCGGCTCAGGCTCTCAACGGTTCGCTGAGAGCCTGAGCCGGTGTTCTGCCAAAACAGCCAACTTGCCAAAATCTCCAACCACATCACTTCCGGTGACTCTCCAGCAGCAATTGCAGATTTCAACAACTTGGCTGTTTTCACAGAATACCAGCAGCGTATACATTACAGAACACAACGAGTTGGCTGTTTTTACAGAACACTGGCGGCTGAGTAAAAAAGCTGTCGTCGCCTTGGAGGCGGCCATGTTGTTGGTTAATAGCGGGCGGACTAACGATGTCCACTCATTATATTGTGTACCTTAGTGTATGCGCTGCCAGTGTTACGTGAAAACAACCAAGTCGTCGAAATCTGCAATTACTGCTGCTGGAGGATCACACGAAGTGATGTGGTTGGAGATTTTGGGGAGTTGCCTGTTATCACAGGACACTGGTCCAGGCATGTGGGCGGATCCCGACCCCAGTGTCGCAATCTTGCCTGAGCCTGCACTGGCTTTGTGATGTCAGCAGACTTCAGCAAGCTGTCGGCTGAAAACGGGTCACAGGAGTGCAGAACGATCTTCACTCATGTGATCCACAGGAGAAGTACAGCCAAACAAGCTTTGGCTGTACTTCTCCTTTAAAGCTAGTAGGAGTAGTTTTCATTCTACTATGACTGTCCTATGAGGCTGCAGGACCCCTGATCCTCTGTGTGGACAGTACTGATCACATGCAAAAAACGAGCAATGCACACAAAACTGAGCATGTGCAGAGTGACTCCAAAGGCTCTGTTTTATCAGAAGATGAATTGGGTACAGTGGAAGAAGGAGGAGGATCAGAGAAGACAGGATCAAACAACCTTTTTACACAATGCGGTGGACCAATCCCTTAGTTTGCACAGTAAGTATAACAAGCATGCTTTACTGTATATACATACTAATTTTACTGTAGTGGATTTAGTAACACTATAAGGCAGGAGACAAATGCAGACACAAAGTAAGTTTGACATGGTGATCTAAAATATTACTTAAGATCCAATAAAGGTTTAATGCCTGAGATAATTATTTTATGTCCCAAAGACACAAGTAGAGTGCATGGTTCAGACAGAACACATTACCTGTGTGATATGCTTGCACTGCTCCTTGATCATTGCAGCCTCATTCCTGGCAGAAGCCAGCTGCTTCTCCTTCTCTTGCAACTGCAATGCAGCAGCTGCGCCTCCCTTATTAGCCTAAAAGAAATAAGAACCAGAGTGAAAAGCTGAAACAACATTGTTATATTAGACTTGCCTACCCATATTTTAATCCAACCAATTAAGTGGCAAAACTGTACAAAAAAAAAACTGCACTAAAATGAACTTTAAAGTGTGGTAGGGCAGAGGTAAGTATGCCTGGTAGACACTATCGCCTTTTTTTTTTTTTTTTTTTTCGTTCAACCCAGCAAGCTGAATGGGAAAAAAAAAACTGAGGTGCTCGAGTGGAGCATGCTGCAGTAACTATGCAATGTTAGTACAGCAATCTCCCCGCTGAGCTATTGTGTTCTTTACACAGTTAGTCCGGTTGAAAAAAAACTTAACAAGTCAAACTAGTTCAATCAATAAAAGGGAAACTGCACCCTCCGCAAGAACACACTGGTCAGCGCTGGCAGGCAGTGGTTGATCGGGTTGCTGGTTTTCCAACATGCCTGTTTGTCAGAAGCCGGCCATTCTGCCCAGGCTGGTGTACACAAGGGCCTAATGTCAGCCAGTTTTTTGAACCGAAAAATATTAAACCTGTGTGTACCAGGCTTAACTTACAAAAGGTATCTTAACCCCAGAAATATGGCCAAATGACAAACGCATGCTAGCATGGACAAATTGCAGTTGCCTGTGGTTGTAAAGGCAGAAGATTTTTTATCTTCATGCATTCTATGTATGAAGATAAAAAGCCTTCTGTGTGCAGCAGCCCCCCCCCCCCCCCCCCCTCCCTAATACTTACCTGAGGTCCATCTCTATCCAGCGATGTCCACGAGCCCCGCGGCCATCCGGTACTTCTGCTCCTGATTGTCTGAGACACAGCAGCGGCGCCACTGGCTCCCGCTGCTGTCAAAGTCAGTTAGCCAATCAGGAGATAAAGGGGGCTGGGCTGAACCGCAGCTCCATGTCTGAATGGACACAAAGCTGAAACTCGGCTCGGGTGCCCCCATAGCAAGCTGCCTGCTGTGGAGGCACTCAAGAGGAGGGAGGGGCCAGGAGCACAGAAGAGGGACCCGAGAAGAGTAGGATCCAGGCTGCCCTGTGCAAATCCATTGCACAGGGCAGGTAAGTATGACATGTTTATTATTATTTACAATCACTTTAAAGTGGGCAGCACAGTGGTTAACACTTCTGCCTGGCAGTGTGAGGGTTGTCCGCTTGAATCCCAACCATGGCACCACTTGCATGGAGTTTGCATGGGTTTGAACATATTATTGATATGGTCAAAAATGTATATTTTGCTTTTGGTTCAATCTGCGCTTCATTAAAATGCAGCCATGTGGTGCCATCTATATAAAAGCTTCTAATATGGTAGTTTGTAAACTGCCTGGAAACATATACAGAAAAACATGGAAGCAGTACAGCCAGCAACTCTTCAGCCATAAAAAAGCTCATTTGAATTTTCTCCTTTGCACTATTAACTGCCAACAAAATTACAATAGGCAAATGACATAGTCTATAGAACCCATTGTGATATTTCCGACGGAGGCTGGCACAAACTGTTCCACAAAGCTGGCATTCACCCAACCCTGAAATGACACCCACCCACATTTTGGATTTCTTTTCGTTAATCAGGAAACACCAAGAGGAAATAGTCACTGAAAAGAATAGGCTGAGAAAAATTCTTGCTTTCTTTCCCAAGTTTTCAGTATATAGTGATCACAAGGCAATGATATACTGAGACACTATACTTTGCACATGGCATAGCATACTCCTCATCTGGAACAGTGTACTAAACTATGTAGGTTAATATTATAAAGGCATTGACTACTAATGACTGTTTACCTGCTGACAGTAAACTACTACTACACTTCCATTACACATTTCATATAGTAAAATGAGAAAAATACTTGTTAAAAGGTCAATGCCAGCCTTAAAAATTGCTTACTCTGATTATACTGCACACTGTGAGCATCTTACAGTGTACATTAGCAGCTGCAGCAAGTTAGCTATCATATGTGGAGACTATCTACAGCAGTCTGCATGCAAATACAGCCTTCCAAGAAACACACACTCCTCCAGACGGATAACCACTTACACTAAGGTATTTTAATATTTGCAAAATTCCCAGCTCACTGTTTGCATCAGAGGAGAGTTTTTAGGACAAGAAATGAGGCAGGGAGCGGAGATGCCATATAGAGCGCTCTGCTGGCTCCTCCCACCAGCCATGATCTGCCTGTATAGTATAAGTTAACAGAGAGACCCAGTGATGATATCACAGGATCTATAAAAGGAAACGTGAAGAAACTGGAAAAGGTTCTTAAAATTTCTTTAACCTGTTGATTGAGGGGTTGTGGAAGAGAAGGAACCAGGGAAGGCAAAATATAAGCAGGCTCTATGTACAAGACCATTACAAGTTAAAATGTTTTAGCCCAATAATGGTTTAATAATTGACAAAATTTATAAATTATGCAAGCTGTGTAACCACAATGACAGTTCATGGTTTCGGGTTCAAATAAGGAGTGATTATAAAGTCTTGCTTTTTTAAATAAAAAACATGTTATACTTACCCTGCTCTGTGCAGTGGATTTGCACAGAGCAGCCCACATCCTCCTCTTCTCAGGTCCCTCCCTCCTGTTGAGTGCCCCCCACAGCAAGCAGTTTGCTATGGGGGGCACTCAATCCGAGCTGCAGCTCCAGGTGTTCATTCTCTCCCTTCTCTCCCCTAATTGGCTAACTGACTGACAGCAGTGACTCCGCTGCTGTGTCTCAGCCAATCAGGAGGGAGAGTCCCGGACGGTTGAGGGACTCATGAACAACACTGGACAGAGGGGGCCTGCTGCACACATGAGGCTTTTTATCTTAATGCATAGACTGCATTAAGATAAAAAAAAAACCTTCTGACTTAACAACCCCTTTAAATTGTTAAAGTGGTTCTAAAGGCAGACGTTTTTTTTTATCTTAATGCATTCTATGCATTAAGTTAAAAAAAATTCTGTGGGCAGCAGCCCCCCTCAACCCCCCTAATACTTACCTGAACCCCATCTCGATCCAGCAATATTGCACGAGAGCCTCAGCTGTGTGGGACTCTCCCTCCTGATTGGCTGAGACACAGCAGTGGATGTCATTTGCTCCTGCTGCTGTCAAAGTCAGTGAGCCAATCAGGAGAGAGGGGGCGAGATGCTGCTTGCTCTGGGGGCACTTTGAAGGAGGGAGGAGCCAGGAGTGGCGGCGAGGGACCAGACAAGAGGAGGGTCCAGGCTGCTCTGTCCAAAACCATTGCACAGAGCAGGTAAGTATAACACGTTTGTTATTTTTAAACAAATATACACAAGACTCTAATATGATTTTAAACTACTGGAGAACCAGAAGGAAATGGGAGAAGCAGCACACGTGTCCCCACAACAAAGGAAAAAAACACTCATGAAATGAAGTTTCAGTGAATAATGCAGCAACATGCGTCATCTTACCTTATGTATCATGTCCTTTACAGAACTGGATTTGTCTTTCAGCATCTCCACCAAAGACATAGCCTCGTCATCAGAGAAAATCATGCTCTTTATGGTTGTAACAAAATCCTTAAACTTCACCTCTGCATTTTCTGGAAAACAGGCACAAAACGGATATTATAAAATGCGAATGGACACTAAAAGAAGGAATGTTTCAATTTCATTAGCTCCGAAGAGCCAAAACCATGGATTCCAGATAGTAACATATCTGACATCTTCTAAACCAGTTTATTGCAAGATTATCCTCAGTACTCCCATCACTGACATTAAAGACATTAGATAAATTACAGGTCTGGAACAGGACAGGAACTTTTTTTTTTTTAAAGATTTTTATTGCCGTAAATGTTCATACATAGAAATCAGTATAATAGGGTTAGATGGTTTGTATTTTTACATTACCATATACAGCTTACAGAGCTTTAATACGAAGTTCTAATCATTATATGCATATTAAAGCATACAATATCAACAATTGTAAGTTCACTATATTGCAAACAGTGGTTCTGACGCCTAAGGATGAATGTCACTGCTTTTTACTAAAAGTGGTTGAAGGTTTTTTTTTACCTTAATGCATTCTCTGCATTAAGATACACTTTATTGTCAAAAGTATTGCTACACCTGCCTTAACACACACATGCTTTAATGGCATCATAGTCTTAGTCCGTAGGGTTCAATATTGAGTTGGCCCACCCTTTGCAGCTATAACAGCTTCAACTCTTCTGGGAAGGCTGTCCACAAGGTTTAGGAGAGTGTCTATGGGAATATTTGACCATTCTTCCAAAAGGGCCTTTGTGAGGTCAGGCCCTGATGTTGGACGAGAAGGCCTGGCTTGTAGTCTCCGCTCTAATTCATCCCAAAGGTGTTCTAACGTGTTGAGGTGCAGGTCAGTCAAGTTCCTCTACGTCTTTATGGACCTTGCTTTGTGCACTGGTGCACAGTCATGTTGGAACATGGAGTTATCCATAAACTGTTCCCACAAAGTTGGGAGCATAAAATTGTCCAAAATGTCTTGATATGCTGACGGCTTAAGAGTTCACTTCACTGGAAGTCCAAGCCCAACCCCTGAAAAACTACCCTAGACCATAACCCCCCTCCACCAAGTGATTTAAAGGTTTTCTTAGCATATACAGTGGGGAAAATTATTATTTGATTCCCTGCAGATTTTGTAAGTTTGCCCACTTACAAAGAAATGAAGGGTTTATAATTTTTATCATAGGTGTATTTGATAAATGACAAAACGAATATCAACCAAAAATCCAGAAAAAAAACACATAATACAAATGTTATAAATTGAGTTGCAGTTCAGTGAGTAAAATAGGTTTTTGATCCCCAAGCAAAACATGACTTTGTACTTAGTGGAGAAACCCTTGTTGGCAAGCACAGAGGTCAGACATTTCTTGTAGTTGGTGACCAGGTTTGCACACATCTCAGGAGGGATTTTGGTCCACTCTTCTTTACAGATCTTCTCTAAATCCTTAAAGTTTCTTGGCTATCGCTTGGCAACTCGAAGTTTCAGCTCCCTCCATAAATTTTCTATAGGATTAAGGTCTGAAGACTGGCTAGGCCAGAACAAGAACTGAATTTAAAATGATTGCAAAGTCTTTTTTTTTTTTTCTTTAAACAAAAAATATGTCATACTTACCTTATTCTGGGTTTTTCGTAGAGCAGCCCAGATCCTCCTCTTCTTGGGTCCCTCTTTGCTGCTCCTGGCCCCTCCCTCCTATTGAGTGCCCCCACAGCCAGCAGCTTTCTATAGGGGCACCCGAGCCGAGTAAGAACTCTGTGTATCCATTCAGACACGGAGCCTCGACCCGGCCCAGCCCCCTCTCTTCACTGATTGACTGGCTGGCTGGCTGACTTTGACAGCCATGGGAGCCAATGGCGTCATTGCTTTGTCTCAGCCAATCAGGAGGAGTATCCCGCATGGCTTAGACACTCGTGGACATCACTGGAGAGAGATGGGGCTCAGGTAAGTAATTAGGGGGTGCTCAGAGGCTGCTACACAAGTTTTTTTATCTTAATGGATAGAATGCATTAAGATAAAAAATCTTCAGCCTTCACAACTCCTTTCCATTTGCATTACAATAGAACAAAAAAAACATTATGGAATACATCCCTGCCCTTTTTCACTGCAACAAAATGCAAAAGAAAAAGGGTTCTCTTTAAACCCGGCATGAAAGAAACAAAGGCTGCCATTGCTGACCTTCCTCTGAAAATCCAAAGGCTGGCTGTTATGTCAATACTGTAATACTTTGAGTCACTGGCCTAAATCACGTACAGTGGATATAAAAAGTCTACACACCCCTGTTTAAATGTCAGGTTTCTGTGATGTAAAAAAAAAATATGAAACAGATTAATAATTTCAGAATTTTTTCCACCTTTAATGTGATCTATAAACTGCATAACTCAATTGAAAAACAAACCGAAATCGTTTAGATGGAGGGAAGTAAAAATAAAAAACTAAAATAATATGTTTGCTTAAGTGTACACACCCTTAAACTAATACTTTGCTGAAGCACTTTTATATTTTATTATAGCACTCAGTCTTTTGGGTATGAGTCTTATCAACATGGCACATCTTGACTTGCCAATATTTGCCCGCTCTTCTTTGCAAAAACACTCCAAATCACACCACAGATTTTCAATCAGATTGAGGTCTGGGCCCTGGCTGGGCCACACCTAGTTGTCATGCTGAAAGATTAAATCAATTCCTCTTAATGTTCAGCTTTATAGCAGAAGCCTGAAGGTTTTGTGCCAGTATTGACTGGTATTTGGAACTGTTCATAATTCCATCTACCTTGACTAAGGTCCCTGTGTCAGCTGAAGAAAAACAGCCCCAAAGCATGATGCTGCCACCACCATGCTTCACTGTGGGTATAGTGTACTTTTGGTGATGTGCAGTGTTGTTTTTGCGCCAAACATGTTTTGGAATTACAGTGATATCTCGGGTTTACAAACAACTTGGTTCACGAACAGAAGCTGTCACAAAAATTTGCTTTGGTTCATGAACACGAGCCGCGGCCATATTCCCTGCTCTTACATGTTCATATTGAGAAGAGCAGTGCAAGATGAGAGTCTTAGGAGAACCTCTCCACTCAGATTGGGGTCTCTGCCCCTTGACTGCCATGAGGATGAGCTCACTTGATTGGAAATTATGGAAAAACAGTTAATATGAATTCTACAACTTTACCATGCCCTCAGATGATTTTTCCTGGATGCACAGTGCTGTTTTCAGGCCCCTAGATTAGTCATTTAAATTGGAGTTTGGGATTGTTTCAAACAAGGATTAAAGAGGAGCTATAGTTTTTTTTTTTCTTTTTAGATGTACACATGAAAGAGAACAGCTTAATGTAAAAGACTGTATGTAATATGTGTTTAAAATCCTTTCTTTGTACATACATTTCATAATTTTACTGTGTAGGTGTGTGTGTGTATGTATGTATGTATGTATGTATGTATGTATGTATGTATGTATGTATGTATGTATATATATATATATATATATATATATA
>BLSH010340190.1:133258-146072 GCA_018402905.1 Glandirana rugosa
GTCCTAGGGTCCTCTTAGTCCCGACGAGATACGTTAAGATAACATGTCTCGTCCATTCATTTTTTTATTCTTTTTTAACCGGGTTTTCCGTTCACCAATTCGGGTAATAACCAAGGAACACGACAAACAAGACTGAGATTGGAGATTAGTATATAACACGAACGTACGCCCCAGCACAAGGAACCAATAATGGGCTTAACCACTTGCCTTTTGGGCCAATTTTTTCTTATTTTTTTACTTACCTGCTCTGTACAATAGAATTGCATAGAGCAGCCCTGATTCTCCTGGGATCCTGCACCAACGCTCCTGGCTCCTCTTCTTAGTGTGGCACTTCCTATTCTGGCACACCAGTGGGCTCAATCTTGAGTCAGGATGCCTGAGTCCATTGACACGGACAGAATGGCTTAGCACCACACACTCGTCTCAGGATTTGATTGACAGCAGCGGGAGCCAACCGCTCCCACTGCCTCACCAAAGCCTGTGAGTGGGGGAGAGTGCCCACACAGCGCTGGATTGAGGGCTCAGGTAAGCATAAGCCAGGGGGGGCATACGAATACCGAAACATTTTTCAAGTCTCAAGTTTCAATACTACCTCAGAACAAGCATTCAGATTAGGAGAGTCAAAGTTAACTCAGAACCGATAGCTTGAATACTAATCCCAAATCAGTGACTTGCAAAGTACTGGAGCTACTGGATCAATAAGACAGGGAACTAGTATACTGAAAAGGACAGCCTCCATTCTTCCCAAATTCAGATTTCCTTTAAAGGGGTTGTAGAGTCAGGTGGTTATTTATCTTAATGCGTTCTATGCATTAAGAAAAAACCTGTGTGCAGCAGCCCCCCTAATACTTACCTGTGCCCCATCTCTGTCCAGCGATGTTCACAAGTGTCTTGGCCGTCCATGACTCTCCCTCCTGGCTGAGACACAGCAGTGATGCCTTTGGCTCCAGCTGCTGAAGTCAGAGTCAGTTAGCAAATCAGAAGAGACTTTATATATATATATATAAACCAATTTGCCACTAGAGAGAGCTCTTGCTGGTTCAGTGCACTTACTCTGTTAAGAACGGTTTTGACAAAATATCAGTCAACTCATTGACTTGAAGAAGCAGTCATTTACAACCATTGTATAGCAATGCAAAGCAGAGGCTGAGCACGCATAACTATCTACTACCCCCAAATCCAAAAAAGTTAGAAAGCTGTGAAAAATATACATAAAAATAAAGCAATGATTTGCAAACCTCATACACATTTTATACATTTAAGAAAAAAATAAAGTAATTTTGAAATTGATGGCAGCAACACATCTTAAAAAATGTTGGGGACAGGGCCATATTTACCACGGTATAGCATCTCCTCTTCTTTTAACAACACTCTGTAAACATCTGGGAATGGAGGAGGACAAAGTTGCTAGAGTTTAGTGAATGTTGTCCTATTTTTGTCAGATATAGGAATCTAACTGCACAATAGCCCAGGGTCGTCTGTCGTATTTTTCATTTCAAGATACGGCAAATATATTTAATTGGTGAAAGGTGAAATGTCTGGACTGCAGGCAGGCCAGTTAAGCACCCAGACTCTTCTACTACAAAGCCATGCTGTTGTCATAGATGCATTATCCAGTTTCGCATTGTCTTACTGAAATATGCAAGACCGTCTCTGAAAATGACTTGCCTGGAAGGGAGCATATGCTGCTCTAAAACCTGGATATATCTTTTAACATTGATGGTGCCTTTCCAGATGTGTAAGCTGCCCATCCGATACATACTAATGCACCCCCATACCATCACAGATGCAGGCTTTTGAGTTGAGCGCTAAGAAGCCAGAAGGCCCTTCTCCTCTTTAGACTGGAGGACATGGAGCCCAGGGTCACCAAAAAGAAAGCCAAATTTTTACTCATCTGACCACAGAATCGTTTTCCACTTTGCAACAGACCATTTCAAATGAGCTTTGACCGAGTTAAGGCATTTCTGGATCATGTTCCGATAAGGCTTCTTCTTTGCATAATAGAGCTTTACCTTTCATTTTTGGATGGCACAGCAAACTGTGTTCACAGACAGTGATTTTTGGAAGTATTCCTGAGCCCCATGCAGTGATGTCCATCACAGAATCATGCTCGTTTTCAATGCAGTGTTATCTGAAGGCCCAAAGATCACAGGTGATCCGGTGTTGTCCTTAGAGCACAGAGATTTCTCCAGATTGTTGAAATCTTTTGATATTATGTACTGTAGATGATACATTTAAAGTCTTTGCAATTTTACTTTGAAACACATCATTCTGAAATTGTGCAAGTTTTTGACGCAGGTTTTCACAGATGAACTTCTGGCCATCTTTACTTCTGAATCCCTGACTTCCCAATATGCTCTTTTATACCCAATCATGACCTGTTGCAAATTATTCTTATTAGTTGCAAAATATTGCCCTAGCTCTTTCTGGTCAGTACCACTTACTTCGCCAGCTTTTTGTTGCCCTGTCCTCTTTTTTTTTTGGGATGAGGCGCTGCCATCAATTTCAAAATTACTTTTTTTCTTAAAATCGCACATTTTCTCAGTTTAAACATTTGACGTTTTCTATGTTCCTACTGTGAATAAAATATGGGTTTATAAGATTTGCAAATATTGCATTCTGGGTTTTATGTCCATTTTACACAGCGTCCCAGCTTTTATTGAATTGGGGTTGTAAATAATCGAAATGAAAAAAGTGACAATATTAGACGGTCCCCTGAAAAGTATTACAGGCATAGTTTGGGACTCCGATGACAAGAATGCCCTAAAGGTGGCTGGCAGGTTAATGCTATCACAGTCATCACTGCTCTAGTAGGCGCGTCCTGCCATATCTTATCCCGCTTAATACTGCATGACACGCTGTTTCCTTTTATCGGCTTACAGCTATGGAAAAGGCTCGAGTAAACAGAGGCTCATTATTAGTAAAGTAATAAAAAAAAAAAAGCAACTGCCTTAGTAGAAAGCAAACAAAAAAAATAAAACCAGTGAGGCTTGTCACAGTATCAATATCTTGGAGGGGTAAATCTACCCTTTTTAAGGCCTGGTTCACACCTATTGCATTCTCTCCTTAAGGGTCAGTTCACACCACATGCGGACCAGTGCGTTTTTTTATGTATAAAAAATGCATGGAAAGTAGGTTACATGGTTTTCAATGGATTAGTTCATATCAGTGTGGTCAGTTCCAGTGTGTGCCAATTCCAGAAAAAAAAAGTAGAACATGCTGCATTTTTTCTGCACTGAACTGTACTGGAACGCACCGCAAGGTATCAAAAACGCACCAGAAGCTTAAAAACGCACTGGAAGGTACCAGAAAAGCACCGGAAAGCATGACAAATGCACCGGAACTGGCCCTTAAGGTTAAGAAAAAAAAAAAAAAAAAAAGAGGGACGGGGGGAGCACTGGACCATCAAAAACGTGCCTGCAGAAAAGCACCTGGAACCAGGGGCCTTGCTAGGGGGTGGCTATTGGGGCTATAGCCCCGAGTCTGGGGCCCATAGCCCCGAGTCTCTTACCGGGTGGGTGCAGTTCTGCAATTAGCAGGTATGTCTCTCTGGGGACCCTGATGTAAGGGGAATCCACACTCAGGCATGTAACTATATATATATATACATACACACACACACACACACACACACACACACATGTATATTATATACATGTGTATGCCCACTCAAGTGTATGACTTTCTTTATTTTGCTGCTATGGGCTCTAGCCCCAGATCTTTTGTAGACCTAGCAACGCCCCTGCCTGGAACGCATCTGGACCGCGCTTCTATGGTGAGAACTAGCCCTTCGTGCAGTTTCAGTTTTGCAGAAACACACTACAGTCCATTTACCATGGTTTCCTATGGGTCACATTCACATTTTTGCATTTTATAAAAAGGGCCAAGGACCAGCAGGTTGGGTTTTTGGTTCCATAGAATTCAATTGATCAAAAATGTGTATTGAACAACGCAAACTGCATAGGTGTGCACCAGGCCTTAAAACTCAACTCCTCAAAAGGGCATAAAATCATGGGGCATCTGCCCAATGAGACATTCAAATCTTAAAAAAAAAAAAAAAAAAACTATTTTGGCTGAAGTTGGACTATTCCCCTAAAAAGGTGGTAAACGCTTTTTCATTAATGTAGGGGTGGCCAATAATTTTCCCATGAGAAGGCAAGACTCTTGCAGAGAGCCAAACCTGTAGTAACTGACCAGTTTTTGTATGTACAGTGGCAGGCTGGAATAAATCACTGCTGCCCCCTAGGGGAGAAAAACTGAGGGCTAATTCACACCAGCCGCTGCGTTACAATGTCTGGTGGGATCACTGCAGCGCCAATATGGCAATCTCGGCACATCACTCCTAGATTGTATTGTTTTTTTTTTTTTTTTTTTTTTTTTCAGCCCACAGCACCTGCAAATCACCGCAGCAGTGCCATGATTCGGGCATATACTGTAGGGCAAGAAATTTTGCCT
The DNA here is from genome assembly GCA_018402905.1 of Glandirana rugosa. Classification (NCBI taxonomy): domain Eukaryota; kingdom Metazoa; phylum Chordata; class Amphibia; order Anura; family Ranidae; genus Glandirana; species Glandirana rugosa. The sequence continues at coordinate 137,714 of BLSH010340190.1, forward strand.
GGTCATGCGGTGGACTGTGCCGTTATAGCCACACAATGTAGCCCCACTTCATCTGGCGTGAATGAACCCTAAACATTAGATTGCAAACACTGGGCATTTCACTAATCGTGATGAAGGGCGCCGACGTACTGCGTTTGATCGCCGCTCATAGAAGGAGGATCAGGTAGCTGACCGGCACCTGTATATGCTGTGGCAGACTGAGATGAATCACTGCCACCCCAGGGAAGAAAGTGTGCAGCTGCAACCACGAGAAAGCTGGGTGAGCACTGACAGGCTGTGTACAAGATCGTAGCTGTCAGAGGAAGGAAGGCTGTATGTTCCACTACACTTTGCGGTGTAGAACAGGCGCCAACAGTGGCGGAAGTGTCTGGAGGTCCCCTAGGCAACATTTTTCCACCAGAAACGAGTCTCTCCACAATGACAGTCATCTCTGCATTAAGTTAAATGCCTGCCCTACCACCACAAAACACTTAACTGGCTCAATGTCACCACTCCTGAACCCTCTCTGGCACCAGCACCACTCCTTACTTCCTGGTTTTACAGGAGAAACTGAGGGCAGCAGAGCCATAGGGCTCCTCGGTCCAATTCATGTCAGGAGGAAGTGGGGGCGTGGCTTAACTCCTCTGTGTGCTGAAATTGCAGCACTATGGCATTTTTCTGTGCGGCTCTCAAGAACCCTTTAGGCATTAATCTGTGTTTCCCTATTGTACTGTAGTAGCAGTGATTTTCAGTAGCCTCATGTAATATGCCTCCATTTTATTACTGCCTCTTGAGGCATGTTCACAGTCTCCAACAACTCCTATAACATGTTCACAGTTTCTGATCATCTCCTGCAGTAATGTAAGCAGTCTCTGACCATATCCTGTATTAGTCCAGTCTATGACTGTCTCTTGTATTAGGTCCACAGTCCCTCTTCATCTCGTTTCAGGTCTGCAATCTCTGACCATCTCCTGTATCATGTCCACATTCCCTGACAATCTTCTGTATCATGTCCACATTCCCTGACCATCTCCTTTATCATGTCCACATTCCCTGACCATCTCCTTTATCATGTCCACATTCCCTGACCATCTCCTTTATCATGTCCACATTCCCTGACCACCTCTTGTATCATGTCCACATTCCCTGACCATCTCTTGTATCAATCATGTCCACATTCCCTGACCATCTCTTGTATCAATCATGTCCACATTCCCTGACCACCTCTTGTATCAATCATGTCCACATTCCCTGACCACCTCTTGTATCATGTCCACATTCCCTGACCATCTCTTGTATCATGTCCACATTCCCTGACCACCTCTTGTATCATGTCCACATTCCCTGACCATCTCTTGTATCAATCATGTCCACATTCCCTGACCATCTCTTGTATCAATCATGTCCACATTCCCTGACCACCTCTTGTATCATGTCCACAGTCCCTGACCATCTCTTGTATCATGTCCACAGTCCCTGACCATCTCTTGTATCATGTCCACAGTCCCTGACCATCTCTTGTATCATGTCCACAGTCCCTGACCATCTCTTGTATCATGTCCACAGTCTCTGACCATCTCTTGTATCATGTCCACATTCCCTGACCATCTCTTGTATTATGTCCACAGTCCCTGACCATCTCTTGTATCATGTCCACAGTCTCTGACCATCTCTTGTATCATGTCCACAGTCTCTGACCATCTCTTGTATCATGTCCACAGTCTCTAACCATCTCTTGTATCATGTCCTCAGTCCCTGAACATCTCCTGTATTATAGCCAGTGTCTCTGACCATCTCATACCATCTCTTATATCATGCCCATAGCCTAATCTCTGACTATATCCTGTTGTGTGTCTGCTGCTTGACAGTAAATATTCACTGAATCTTACGTGTGGCCCTTTGGTGATGTTCAGGGCTGTACTTGAAGCCCTCCATAAAAAATTGGCAACCACTTAGGTACGTTTTAAAGCTTTTATTAAGCAGCATTTAGTATTATTTTAATGACAGATAACACAGAGTAGAAAGCTGCAAAGCAAACTTCCAAAAACGTTTCACTGTACATGTAAAGGATGTTCTATACAAACGGTTAGAAAGCATATTATCTCCTCTAACAAAATGCACATCACTTTGGGGGAGGGGTTGGGGTAATTTTAACGGATTTCCATCCATAATCTATAAGATGCTCCATGCTGACGGAACTTTCCCACTTTGACCACTCACAGATGGCAATGTAATGTCTCTTGCACATGAGCAAAAAAGGAGAAAAGGAAATTCTATGTTTAGATGCAGTGATTTACGCATATACTTGCAAGTACCTATGAGAATATAAAAAAAACACTGGTATCAAGAAGTGGATGAAGATTTTTAAGCACCTGTTTGTGGGTATAAAATAAGTCTTTACGAAGCATACCTTGTGGTTTTTTTAGGGCTTTCCTGGCAACCTCTGCTAGCAAGATCCTATGTATAAACATCAATTAATATCACGTCTACATGCAAGAGACCTAGGAGTACATGGACAGGCCGTATGAAAACCTGCCAACCAGAAGACAGACTCTTGTTGGCAGAAAGATACGGTGTAAAAAGTGTTCTGTAAGCATGTAAGGAGCAGTGTGAGGAGGGTTTACATGCGTAAAACACTACGGTGTTAATAGTCCAGTTACTAGGAAACAGGAGGCTTCTCAAATAAGCCATTTAGCATCCGTCAGTTGCTAGAACACATGTGGCTTTTGCCTTCAATAAAACAAAACTTTCAAAAAAAATCCCCGAGGAATTAATAAAAAAAAAGTTTCCTCTTCGTTTCAAAATGTTTTGGTTCCATTTCTGTATTTAGTAAGGCACTATTAACTGTTTGCCAACCACCAAGAGGCTCTCCTGGGCTGGATCACACAACTAATACATGACCCAGCTCTTCCGGGTAGAGGGCGCGTGCACGCCCGCCGCCCTGGCTGGTCTGTGATTAGTCAAAGTCGATCAGCATGTCCCGGCCGATGATTTCCGGGCAGGACTCACTGATCGGCAAAGAGGAAAACGGGACAGAGCTCTGTGAATGCACCAAGCGCTGTTAGGCACAAAGTTAACCCTTCGATTGCTCCTAGAAGTTCACCCCTTCCCAGTCAGTGTCATTAGTACAGAGTCAGTGTATATTATTAGCACTGAGCATTGTATTAGGGTCATCGGTTCACACAAAGTGTCAGTTAGTGTCAGATTGCCTGCCATAAGTTGCTGATCGCTGCCATTACTAGTATTAAATAAACAAACAAAAATTCCAGTATTTATCCCATCGTTTGAAGACCTTATAACTTTTGTGCAAACCAATAAATATACACTTATTGGAATTTTTTTTTTGCAAAAATATAGTCAGGTCCATAAATATTGGGACATCGACACAATTCTAATTTTTTTTGGCTCTATACACCACCACAATTGATTTGAAATGAAATGAACAAGATGTGCTTTAACTGCAGACTTTCAGCTTTAATTTGAGGGTATTTACATCCAAATCAGGTGAACGGTGTAGGGATTACAACAGCTTGTATATGTGCCTCCCACTTTTAAGGGACCAAAAGTAATGGGACAGATTAACAATCATAAATTTAAACTTTCACTTTTAAATACTTGGTTGCAAATCCTTTGCAGCCAATTACAGCCTGAAGTCTGGAACGCATAGACATCACCAGATGCTGGGTTTCATCCCTGGTGATGCTCTGCCAGGCCTCTACTGCAACTGTCTTCAGTTCCTGCTTGTTCTTGGGGCATTTTCCCTTCAGTTTTGTCTTCAGCAAGTGAAATGCATGCTCAATCAGATTCAGGTCAAGTGATTGACTTGGCCATTGCATAACATTCCACTTCTTTCCCTTAAAAAACTCTTTGGTTGCTTTCGCTGTATGCTTCGGGTCATTGCCCACCTGCACTGTGGAGTGCCGTCCAATGAGTTCTGAAGCATTTGGCTGAATATGAGCAGATAATATTGCCCGAAACACTTCAGAATTCATCCTGCTGCTTTTGTCAGCAGTCACATCAATAAATACAAGAGAACCAATTCCATTAGCAGCCATTCATGCCCACGCCATGACACTACCACCACCATGCTTCACTGATGAGGTGGTATGCTTTGGATCATGAGCAGTTCCTTTCCTTCTCCATACTCTTCTCTTCCCATCACTCTGGTACAAGTTGATCTTGGTCTCATCTGTCCATAGGATGTTGTTCCAGAACTGTGAAGGCTTTTTTTGATGTTGTTTGGCAAACTCTAATCTGGCCTTCCTGTTTTTGAGGCTCACCAATGGTTTACATCTTGTGGTGAATTCTCTGTATTCACTCTGGTGAAGTCTTCTTTTGATTGTTGACTTTGACACACATACACCTACCTCCTGGAGAGTGTTCTTGATCTGGCCAACTGTTGTGAAGGGTGTTATCTTCACCAGGGAAAGAATTCTTGGTCATCCACCAGTTGTTTTCTGTGGTCTTCCGGGTCTTTTTATGTTGCTGAGCTCACTGGTGCGTTCTTTCTTTTTAAGGATGTTCCAAACAGTTGATTTGACCACGCCTAATGTTTTTGCTATCTCTCTGATGGGTTTGTTTTGTTTTTTTTCAGCCTAATGTTGGCTTGCTTCACTGATGGTGACAGCTCTTTGGATCTCTTATTGAGAGTTGACAGCAACAGATTCCAAATGCAAATAGCACACTTGAAATGAACTCTGGTCCCTTTATCTGCTCCTTGTACATGGGATAATGAGGGAATAACACACACCTGGCCATGGAAAGAGCTGAGCAGCCAATTGTCCCATTACTTTTGGCTCCTTAAAAAGTGGGAGGTACATATACAAACTGATTTAATTCCTACTCCGTTCACCTGATTTGGAGATTAGAAATGTGTCGATGTCCCTATATTTATGGACCTGACTGTATAGCAGAATACATTTTGACCAAATGTGACTACATTTATAAAGAAATTTGAATTTTAAACATTTTTGTTGGATATGTTTTATAGCAGAAAGTAAAAAATATTTTTTTCCAAAATTTCTTGGTCTTTTTTCGTTTCTATAATAAAAAATAAACACAGAGGTGATCAAATAGGAAAGCTCTATTTGTGGGAAAAAAATTATATAAATTTGGGTACAGCACTGCATGGCCTTGCAATTAATTGTCAGTTAAAGTAACACAGTGCCAAATAACAAAAAATAGCCAGGTCATGAAGGTGGTAAGACCTTCCAGAGGTCAAGTGGTTAAATACAGAGCAAACATACATAACCACTTAAGCCCTAGATTTACCCACTACCTGACCAGGCCATTTTTTGCAAACACTGCACTGCGTTGTTTTAACTGACAATGGACGCTGTGCCCAAACAAAATTGACATCCTTTTTCCCCCACAAATAGAGCTTTCTTTTGGTATTTGATCACCTCTGCGGTTTTTATTTTTTGCACTATAAACAAAAAAAAAAGTGACAAATTTGGGGGAAAAATTTTTTTTTTTTACTTTCTGCTATAATACATATCCAATAAAAAAATGTAAAAAAAACAAAATGTATTACTCAGTTTAGGCCAATTTATATTCTTGTACAAAAAAAAAAAGGAAGTAGCAATAAGCGTATATTGATTGGTTTGCAAAGTTACGGCGTCTACCAACAATGGCATAGATTTAAGGACTTATGTTTTTTTTTATTGTTTTTACTGGTAATGGCGGCGATATGCGAGTTTTAGCGGGACTGCAACATTTGCGGTGGACAAATCTGACCCCAAATTACACTTTTTGGGGACCACTGACATTATTACATTGATCAGTGCTATAAAAATGCACTGATCAATGTATAAATGACACTGGCAGGGAAAGGGTTAACAGGGGGCGATCAAGGGGTTAACTGTGTCCCCTGGGTGTGTTCTAACTGTAAGGGGGATGGGCTGCCTGGAACATGACAGATTGCTGCTCCCGATCACTGGGAACAGAAGATCTCTGACATGTCATCTGGCAGAACAGGGATATGCCTTGTTTACGTAGGCAGATCCCCGTTCTGCCTCTGTACACATCAATCATGGGTCGCTGGCGCACATAAGACTACGCCGGACCTGCGGGCGCACAAAGACTACGCCGGACCTGCGGGCGCACAAAGACTACGCCGGACCTGCGGGCGCACAAAGACTACGCCGGACCTGCGGGCGCACAAAGACTACGCCGGACCTGCGGGCGCGCGCCCCCGCTATCTCCCATGCATGGACTACCGTACACCTACAGCGGGTCACACAGGAGAGCCGACCTGCCGCTCTAACGACAACGGCTGTTAGCAACTGGTTGAAAACAAATAGGTTCATCAGAAAGAAAGATGAAACACCTACTTAGAAGTCTGGAAAGTTTAAAGAGGAAGTAAGCTTCCCTTGTTTATTTGTACCTATAGGTAAGCCTATAATAAAGGATTACCTATAGGTACTGTTAATATTGCCTAAACTTGCACCTTTTAGGAGATATTTACTGTATACGCCACCAATGACGTCATCAAGGAACAGTCGCCTGTGCCGTTTCTTCAGAGCCCTGTGCCGTGACTGATGGTTCCTGCGCGCATACGTGGGAGTGACAACATGCGGCTCCGGCCAGTCACACAACCAGAGTTAGCGGACCTGGAAGGAAGACGGGCGAAGATGGATGCAGCCTCCACCGGAGATAACAAGGGCTTAGTTTGCAGGCAAGTTTAACATAATGTGCTAGTATGCAATACTTTTGCAAGTAAAAAAAAAAAAAATACAAACTAAGCTTTACTTCCTCTTTAAGGGAAAGAAACATAACATGCCCAATGTACTGTTCTTCCTAGGTAAAAGCCCTAGACTAGCCATTCACAACCATTTTACCCTAGAAGAACCCCTAAAAAAATGTTCAGGTCTCAGGGAACCCCTGTTAAAACCCCTTTATGGTGGGTCAGTGGGAAGTATGCTCCTTACATTGGTGGTCAGTAGAAAGAATGTCCCCCTTCTAGATAGCAAAATCTAACTAAAGCTAAATCATGCCTCTAACTACCAGTTGGCATTGGCTCCAGAATTAGGCAGGCACCATTAAATGGGAGGTCAACCAGCCAAAGCTCAAGGAGCCCCTAGCAACCTCTGGAGGAACCCTGGCTGAGAATATGGCTGCCCTAGAAATTACTACACAAGATTCTTTGCAATGACAAAAACCTGCTGGAACAATCAAGAGACAAAAGAGAAGAAAAAAAAAAAAAGAAAAAGCTAATTAAGGTAAATTAAAGTCTTTAAGACTTTGTGAGTATAACAATGGTGTCACACTCCTACATTATCTATAATAACCGTTTCATGCTGCAGGAAGAGGAATTTTTGTAATCTATAATCAAACTTGTTAACCACTTCAAGACCAAGCCTGTTTTTTGAATTCTGTGCTTAAGAGTTAAAAACATTTTTTTTGCTATAAAATTACTTTGAACCCTAAAGAATAAAATGGCGGTCATTGCAAAACTTTATGTCACACCGTATTTGCGCAGCGGTCTTCCAAGCGTGCTTTTTTTTTTAATAAATTCAGTTTTTTTAGTTAAAAAATAAGACAGCAGTAAAGTTAGGCCAATTTTTTTCCATATTGTGAAAGATAATGTTACGCCGAGTAAAATGATACCCAACATGTCATGCTTGAAAATTGCGTCCGCTCGCGGAATGGCGACAAACTTTGCAACTTTAAAATCTCCATTGGCGACGTTTAAAAAATTTTACAAGTTCTCAGTTTTGCGTTACAGGTCTAGTGCTAAAATTATTGCACTCCCTCTAACGATGGCGGCGATACCTCACATGTGTGGTTTGAACACCGTTTTCATATGTGGGTGGGACTTACGTATGCGTTCGCTTCTGCGCGCAAGCTCTGCGGGACGGAGCGCTTTAAATTTTATTTTATTTTTTTTAAATTATATATTTTGCCTTTTAACTTTTTATTTTTACACTGTTCTTTTTTTTAAAAAAAAATTTGATCACTTTTATTCTTATTACAAGAAATGTAAACATTCCTTGTAATAGAAAAAAGCATGACAGGACCTCTTAATTATGAGATCTGGGGTCAAAAAGTCCTCAGATTTCATATTTACACTAAAATGCAAAAAAAAAAAAACAAAAAAAAAAATCTGAAAAAAAGGGATTTTATTAAAACTTACCGTAAAATCCTTTTCTCCGAGTTCACTGACAGACGCAGCTTGTCACATTTTTATTTTTCAATTTTCCGTTTTATATATTAAATTTTTTTTATTTTATTTTAAATTTCGCGAGGCAGGGCGTCTCGAACGCGCGTCTTCGCTTGCGTATGCATTCAGGGTGGGTGTATACTTTTGCCACAAGTTTGGTGTGTACACTCCATAGCGGCGGTAGCAATCTCCCTCACGTTATTAAAATCGTGATCTGGA
>BLSH010340190.1:164837-190886 GCA_018402905.1 Glandirana rugosa
TTTTTTTTTTTTTTTTATATATATATATATATATATATATATATATATATATATATATATATTTTTTTTTTTTTTTTTTATTGATTTATTTTGAGGTGCATGTGCGTGTATGTATCTCTATCTCTATGCTTAGCCCAGCTCCGCGCCCCTTCCTCTAAAATAAATAACATTGTATGTAGCTGCAGGAAGGAGCAAAGGGCAAAGGAGAATACTATAGTGTTATCTGAGTGAAAGCTCTAAGTCTGCCACGGCTGATGACATCACATCCAAGATGGTGGTGCCCTAGGGCAGTCTCAGGGCTTTTGGGTACCTATACAACAAAAGTTTTACAGGTAAGTAACATATCTAGAATACATTAAAGTGGTTCTAAAGTGGGAAGTTTTTTTATCTTAATACATTCTATGCATTAAGATAAAAAACCTTCTGTGTCCAGCTCCCCTAATATTCATCTGAGCCCCATCTGGATCCAGCGATGTTTCACGAGAGTCCCAACTGCCCAGGAATCTCCCTCCTCATTGGCTGCGACAACCGCAGAATGCCATTGGCTTGGAGAGAGAGGGGAAGAGGCCAAGCAAGCCGTTTGCTGTGGGGGGCAAACGGCAGGAGGGAGGGGCCAGGAGCGCCGGTGGGGGAACCCCTGAGACGAGGATCTGGGCTTCTCTGTGCAAAACCACTACACAGAGCAAGTATAACAGGTTTGTGATTATTAAAAGAAAAAAAAAAAAAAAAAAAGACGAGACTTTAGTATCACTTTAAATGCACAGAGTACAATGGGAAGTTGTTAAAAAAAATGGTCTGGTAAAAGGGTCCCTTTAATAAGATATGATGCATTAATCTTAAGCAATGCCGCTAACATCCCACTTGCACGAGAAATGCCACCGAGTGCTGCTTATTGCATGAGACTTCCCCCATGAGCTGGTATAAGTAGGAACTTTCTATAATGAGCCGTTGAGTAAAATACTGCTGAGTAATGAAGTATAAATATGACCGGAAGGCTTCCTGCTAAGCCTCCTTGCAAGGCAACGGAGAGATTCCTGTAGAGACGAGTGAAGTCATGTTGCAGAGGGTTTCATAAGCTGCCCCATCATTCTTAGAAACTCCAATTTGGAATAATGCACAACACCTTTCTTAGGCACAGAGCTGACCACACAATACACAAATAGATTCGAAGGTCATTTTTTCAAGAATAACTCTGGCCTAGTTAAAAAAAAAAAAAAAAATCCAAGCATTTATAGATTAGAAAGTAACAGCTGTTAATGAAGGATAATCCGCTTAAAATGGAAACTATAGGCATTTTTTGGAAAATTGCTAGCAGGTAAGCGTTGATAGCAAAAGAGGCTGCATACCTCTCCATCAATAAAAGCTCTAGGCGACTCCAAAGTTGTGCGATTTTAAGGGCAATTTTGGAGTCTGACTTTTACACTCTCTGGCATGGAAGTCATGTCAAAGTTGAATCAAAGTAGTGCAGGAACCTTTTCTGAAGTTGTAGCAATTTAAGTAGTGTCAATTGCAACGGCTCTCAGATTCATGACATTCACAGGTCCTGCAATTTGGGGTCGCAAAAGTGTGAAAGGAGCCTTACTACTGCCAGCAAACTCCTTCTAATTGTATAATGAGCAGCACATGCACGACTAAAGCTGGATATTACTGTACACTAGAAATTCAAATGAAAATTGGTATGACAATTCCTAAGAAAGTTCTCATAACATTCAAATGTCGTTCCAAAATAGTTCAAGACTTTATTTCCTTTTAACATTCGATTTTGGTCAATCAGGCCACAGGTGACGGAACCCAATGGTTCCATAGAACCCTGGTTAAAAACAACTGGCCTAGGCAATCAGGTTACTAAGACAAAGCTATTATCTTAAAGAGGAGTTCCAGTCTGCCCTCAAAAAATTAAAAGTCTTCAGCCACAATTACTGTAGCTGCTGACTTTTAGGCCTCATACACACGGGCGTTTTTGGGCATTTTTTGCAGCTCTCCATGTTATTCAATGGCCCTCTAAAAATGCTGGCGTTTTTGAGCAGTAGAGGGTGTCGGCGTTGGTGAGCAGTTTCTAGAATGCAGGACCAGTGCTTTCTGAGGCTGTAGCGGTTTGGCGTTTTTTGACACCAATCAGCAAAACGCTCACTAACGCCGTACCGGCGTTAACCGGCGTTTTTTGATGCCGACGTTTTTAGGTTGAAAAATAGCAGAGGACTGACTTTTTTTTAAAAGAACGCCTATTGACGCCGACGCTCACTAACGCCGATGCAAAACGCCGAAAAAAATGCCAATTTTTTTCTTCGGTTTTGGCCAATTTATATTCTTCCTAATATTTTTGGTAAAAAAAAAAAAAATCGCAATCGCCGATCAACGGATGATGAGAATTAATTTCTGGGGTTTTTATTATTTTTTAATTTTTTACTAGTAATGGTGGGGATCTGCGACTTTTAGCGGTACTGCGATATTGCGGCGGACATGTCGGACCATTTTGACATTTTTTGGGACCATTGGCATTTATACAGCGATCAGTGCTATAAAAATGCACGGATTACTGTGTAAATGCCATTGGCAGTGAAGGGGTTAACCTGCAGGGGCAGATCTAGGGGTTAAGTGTGTTCCCTAGGTGTGTTCTAACTGTGAGGGGGGCTGGGCTGTCAGGGGCATAAGAGATCTAACTGATCCCAGTGACAGGGATTAGTAGATCTATGTCCCCACTGTCAGAATGGGGAACCGCCGTGTTTACATCAGCGGTTCCCCGTTCTTTGGCTCTGGCAGCTCACCGCGGGCACACTCCTCCGGAGTGCGGCGGGCACGAGCGCGCGGCGCTGTCGCACCCCCTAGAGGCCACTTCGCAAATCATCGTTTATTTGCGGCAATTCGCAGTAAACGTCCACAATGCTGCAGTAAATATACTGTGTGCGGTGTGGAGGTGGTTAACAATTGCCACTTTTTTTTTTGGGGGGGGGACAGGTACCCGATTTTGGCAGGTACCCGATTTTGGCAGGTACCCTCTTGCACTTCCAGTTGGATCACCACGACGATCCGAGTGGAAGTTTGGCACCCCCCCCCCCTTTTCCCAGCAGCTTTCTGGGACATGCCACAGAAGAATCAGCATGGGTGAGGGCAGCCCTGGATCCCTGGACCAGTAAGTGTCCTCTTAAGGCCTCATACACACGGGCGTCTGAAAAAAATAATAAGCAAAACGTCGGGTCCGACATTTTGAAAAAAATGTTTTTTTTGTATTTGTATTTTAGCAAAAAGAAATTTCTTTTTTTTTTGCAAAATTGTTGCTCTTTTTTGTTTATAGCAGTGATCAGAAATGATGCAGAGGTGATCAAATACCACCAAAAGAAAGCTCTATTTGTGGGAAATAAAGGACGCAAATTTTGTTTGGGTACAACATTGCACGACCGCGCAATTGTCAGTTAAAGCAACGCACTGCCGAATCACAAAAAGTGCTCTGGTCCTAACATGGGAAATGGGCTGGAGTGGTTAAAGAGGTAGGGAAAGGATGCAAAAATGTGTAGCTTCCCCTTTTGGATGAAGTCCCACAACAGTAAAATCAGTCTGTATATGCAGTAAAGCATGCTTGTTATACTCACTGTGGAACCTAAGGAGTTAATCCTCTGCATTGTGTAGAAAGGCTGATTGATCCTGTCTTCTCTGTTCCTCCCCTTCTTCCACTGTCCCTAATCCATCTCCAGATAGTACAGAGGCTAGGGGACAAGCTGCACATGCTCAGAGAGTTGGGAGGGTGCATGTAATCAGCACAGGGCCAATCAGCATTATCTAGACAGAGGGAAAGGGGTCATGCCGCCTCATAGGACAGTCAGAGCAGAATGACAACTCCTCCTACAAGCTTTAACCAGACACTGACAAAAGTTGCTGTTATATGCTGCTGATAAGAAAAGATATTTTGCAGTTTATATTTACTAAAACTATTGCATTTCCATGTTCTGTGTGCGACCAGATATAGGGAATGCAGGGTCCTGGGTTTAGTAACACTTTAAATTAATTTCAGACATGCCACAATATAAAGCAACAGAATGATTTAGAGTGATTGTAAAGTCTCGTTTTTTTTTTTTTTCGTTAAAAATAACAAATTATACTTACCTCCTCTGTGCAGTGGCTTTGCACAGAGTAGCCCGATCCTCCTCTTCTCAGGTCCCTCTTCTCCTGGCCCCTCTCTTCTGTTAAGCGCCCCCACGGCAATCAGCTTGCTATGGGGGCACCTGAGCCAAGCTGCAGCTCCCATCCATTCCAGCACGGAGCCCCGCCCCATTTTCTTATTGGCCGACTGACTGATTGACAGCATCGGGAGCCAATGGCGCAGGGCTGCTGTCTCAGCCAATGAGGAGGAGGGTCCCAGGCAGATGAGACACTCCTGCAACTTTGCTGGATCTAGATGGTGCTCAGGTAAGTAATAGGGGGGGCTGCTGGACACAGAAGCTCTTTTTTTTATCTTAATGCATTCTATGCATTATTCAAATGCATTAAGATAAAAAAAAAGCCTTTACAACCAACCACATTAAGTATAGCTAAAAGCAAGACTTGTGATTGGCCTGGTTATGTCACACTGGAGGGTAGTGAAAGTCTATCAGAGCTTACACTGGGGCCGCATATTTTTATTTTTGGTAGCTGAACCAAGTTGTAGGGGAGCAAAAGAAAGGTGATGATTATGAGCAGATAGGGAGAAGGGAACTAAACTGCCCCGTTGCATCGTTCTGCATGAAGCATAGATTCATGCACAATAACAAAGTAACTATTAGGCCTCATACACACGGACGTTTTTTGACGCCGGCGTTTTCTGGCGTTTTTTGCAGCTCTCCATGTTAGTCAATGGCCACATAAAAACGCCAATGTTTTTGAGCTGTAGGTGGCGTCGGCGTTAGTGAGCAGAAAGTAGAACCCATGGCCATCGCGTTCTGAGGCTGTAACGTTTTGGCATTTTTTAACGCCGACGCCACAATATGCCAACAAATGCCACCTATTATTATACCGGCGTTTTCCGGCGTTTTTTGACGCCGACGTTTCTAGGTTGAAAAATAGCAGAGGGATGATTTTTTTTAAAAACGCCTATTGACGCCGACGCTCACTAACGCTCAAAAACGCCAATGCATAACTCCGAAAAACGTCGACTTTTTTTCCTTGACGTCGGACCCGACGTTTTGTTTATTTTTTTAGATACGCCCGTGTGTATGAGGCCTTATAGGTAACCATCTTGAATGCAAGTAATGTTTAGGTAAACAATACGCCTGCCAAAATTATTAAAAAAAAAAAAAAAAAAAGAAAAAGAAAAAGCACATAACCAGCAAGTGCAATTGGCAAGATCTGCTATGCCACTTTGTTTATAGCAGTTCCTATGTACAATTGAAGGAAGGAAACAGAGGCGTTATACACATCAACCACACACTGATTTTCTGACCTGCACCAATAATGTGACAGCTGGAATCTGACAGTTACTAAGGGCAACGTGTCAACTTTTCCTTGTCTTTTTTTTTCCCCTCTAAAAAGAAGCCTTAATCCACATCATGTCCCAAACGGTTACCCCCAACAGTTAGAGGGGTTCAGCCTTTCCTCTGCCATCCAACACTGGAAAAGTAGTACTGAGACACCTTGCTATATCTACAACAGCTCAGACAGACTCTTCCTTGGAAAATTCTGCAAGGAAGAAATTCCAGGATGTGTCGCCTGGAACATTTAGGGTATTTTCACACCATACTGCATATAAAAACCCAAGCCAACGCATCAAAAATTCATGTGCATGGAAGTGCATTTAACATGCATTTTATGTCATTGTGAAGTGAGAGGTCTCTGCAAGGGTCAACATCACAGCTTGACAAGTTTGCTTCGAATTTAGGAGCCAAATCTTAGGGGTATCATGCTCCCAAAGGTGAACTTATCCTTTAATCCTTTCCCAGCCAGACGTTTTTGCGGGTTTTTTTGCACGTGTTTTAAAAGTAATTTTAGGCCTGAAGATTACATAAAACCCCCAAACATTATATATTATCTGAAAACAGAAATCCTAGAGAATAAGAATAATAATTTTTGGTAAATTATAAAAGCCAAGGTTGCACCAAGTAAAATGATAGCAAACATGTCAGTAGCTATATTTTCCATAGGCGACGCTTTAAAAGCCCCCTATGAGTCATCAGTTTAGCATTACGAAGGACGTCCGGTGCTAAAATGATTGCACTCACTCTGGCATGCATATGTAACGTGTATTGCAACTAAAGTTTTTAGGCGTATGTGCCCCACTGCGTGCGTTTACGCTTGTAAATGCGTATATGTGCGGGTGGTTGGTTTTTACTTAACTTTTGTTTTACATCACATGGGGAACAAAAGGTCCCCTATTTAATGAGTTTTGGGGTGACGGGTTCTCTTTAATGAGACCCTGCATGTCTCTCCTGTGCTCCACTGAATGTAATGCAATGCACACCGCATTACATTCTTCCCCAGTCTGATGACCGGGGAAACTGTGAATGGGGACCTGGAAGTGACTTCCCGGGTCAAAAACTAGAAGGGGACATGTGTCCGCTCTCCCCCTCTACCTGGCAGCACCCGCTATGCTGGTTTTTGGCCCCCAGATGGGCCAGCAGAGCTCAAGATACATAGTGGAGGGGGGGGGGGGGGGCAATTGCACGCATGGGATGTGGGGAGCATTTGGGAGGCAGGACGATACTTCTTGTCACTGTCACCTGGCACCTTGGGTTTGTCGAGCCATGGTCAAAAATAACCCACGCAGGCACAGGGAGAACACACAAACTCCAGGCAGGTAGTGCCATGATTGGGATTCGAACCGACGCCCCTAGTGCTACTAGGTGGATGTGCTTACCACTTAGCCATTGTGCTGCCCAAAACTTAAGCCTGAGCCCTGCTTAAATCAATAGACAAAAATAAATAAGGAAGCGGTTTTACCTGTCATACAATTTGTATAAATTCCATCTGCATATTCAACTGTTGGCCTGGAGTTCAGCTTTAAGGCCTCATACACACGGACGTTTTTTGACGCCGGCGTTTTCTGGCGTTTTTTGCAGCTCTCCATGTTAGTCAATGGCCCCATAAAAACGTCGGCGTTTTTGAGCTGTAGGTGGCGTCGGCGTTAGTGAGCAGAAAGTAGAACCCATGGCCATCGCGTTCTGAGGCTGTAACATTTTGACGTTTTTTGACGCCGACGCCACAATATGCCAAGAAACGCCAACATATGCCACCATATGCCACCTATTATTATACCGGCGTTTTCCGGCGTTTTTTGACGCCAACGTTTTTAGGTTGAAAAATAGCAGAGGGATGATTTTTTTAAAAAAAACGCCTATTGACGCTGACGCTCACTAACGCTCAAAAACGCCAATGCATAACGCCGAAAGACGCCGACTTTTTTTCCTTGACGTCGGGCCCGACGTTTTGTTTATTTTTTTAGAAACGTCCGTGTGTATGAGGCCTAAAGGTTTCCAAGGTCGATGTACGCTACTAGCGTCTTCCAATAATTAGCGCACCATGCAAGAGCCATGGACTGCACTAGGCAATCGCACATGACTAGACAAGAGGATAAACTTAGCTGTGATCTGTTTATTCCCTGAAATCCCACAAGTGGGCGGAAATAAAGGGAAATGATCCTGTGGTTACTTGTGAGACGAGCGAAGCACCAAAACCCACAGATGACCACAATTCAAGAGAATGTGCAACGCCAGAGAGGACCTTAATCGCCCTTTAATCTCTAAATATGTGCAGCTCTCAAATAAATCCACAAAGGATGTTTTTAGTTTATCTACAGCCAAACCTGACTTTTTAAGTCTTTCAGTAATTAGAGAGCGGTTAAAGCAGTATTGAATCCTAAATTAAACATTATATTGCAGCTTACCGATTCTTAGAGGTGATGGCCGCTTTAGATTTCCTTTCTTTTTAGGCTTGCTTTCTTTTCACCTGGTGATCCAGCCAGCAAGTCTGTTGTTTTTCAACAGAATGGGCAACACAGTGATTAAAGTGGATGTAAACCCAAAAAAATGCAATTAATAATTCTGCCTGGTAGAGTATAGCATGTCATATCATCTGTGCCCAGTCTTGCCACAAAGAGTTAATCCAACTGTGAGTAATGAGCTTATCTTTTTTCCAGGAAGAGAAAGTCTGACTAACACGGAAATACACAGTCGATCCGCCCCTTGCTCTGTGAGTGACAAGCAATTTGCTTATCTCCTTCACACAGCAGTGAAAGTTTTACACTCCCCCCTCCCTCCCTCCTCAATGTCTCAGTATAGAGGTGGGTGGGGAGGCTTGTGACATCACAACTCCACCCACCGAGCTCCAGCAAACACAGGCACCCTCTGATTTCAGAGTTTTACAAAGCTGCTAGTGCTTACAGGAAGGACATTTGAAAGGTAGGGATAGATGCAGTAGGCTTGCATGTATACATACATTAATACTGTGTCATTAGATTATACTGGGTGGGTGATGGGTTTACATCCACTTTAAGGCCCCATTCACACGGGCGCCTCTGTGCAACGGATTCCGCTTGCTTAGCGGGGGATCGCTCCACTGATCCCTGCTGAGCCGGCAGAGGACAGGTCCTGTCCGCTATGCAGAGAGCACACGGACGCAGTCCCACTCTCCTCTGGGGAAATCGGATGGAAATGCGCCGCCTGTCCATTTTCATCCGATCCAATCCGTCGGATGGATGGAAAATAGGACCGCCATGCTTCTGGTTTTGCAGGAAAAAATCGGATCGGTGATCGGCGAGTGTCAGCGGACATCCAGCCCTCCATAGGGGAGACTGCAATTTTCGATCAGGTCCGCCTATAAAACTGGCAGACTGAACCGATTGGGCAGCCCCGGTGAAAGAGCCCTTAGTGGTTGGCACTTCCACCTAGCAGCACTAGGGTCGTCGGTTGGAATCCCAAACACTGCACTACCTGCCTGGGGTTTGCATGTTCTCCCTGTGCCTGTGTGGGTTTCCTCCGGGTAATTGGATCTGGTCTAAATTGGCCCTAGTATGTGTATGTACGAATGTGGGTTAAGTACTTTTGATTTTAAGTTAAACAGGTGGATCCGAGGTACTATCTCCTGTAGAATGTCTGGACAGCCTCAAGAATACAGCACTCAGCCTGGGAAGTTTCTACAAACCTCCATGTGTAATCCATGCAAAAAAGGAAGAACGTCTGAAAGTCGGCTAAAACATCAGCTTTTTTGACTGTTGTTCACCTGCATTAATAATACAATGTTTTAGCCGACTTCCATGGCACCACTCTTTCTCACTTAGATAGTAAGCTCCTTGGGGCAGAGACCGATGTGAATGTATAATATATGTGAAAAGGTAATAAATAAAAAGAACAAACTGACCGGAAGATGTAGCAGTTAGAGTGTTGAATCAACCCTTTTACCACTGACAGCGGTGCTTACAAAAAGGAAAACTTGGGTAAAACCTTTAGGCTACTTTCACACTGGGGCGTTTTTCAGGAGCTGCTAAAAATAGTGCCCTTACAGAGGCTGAAAAATGCCCCCCCCCCCCAACCACCCCAGTGTGAAAGCCTGAGTGGTACGCTTGCAGGACGTTACAAAAAATCTTTGGGACGGTGCACTGAGCTGTGTTTACACAATCGCTTCTGAAGTGGCTACCCACCGCCTCAGAAGTGCAGCGCGCCGGTACTTTTAACCCAGTTTTAATCCCTTGTGAGGGGTTAAAATCGCCACACCGGCGCTATAAAACTGGTAAATCACCACTGAAACTAGCGCCAATTTACCGCTACTGCCCCAGTGTGAAAGTAGCCTTATACCAAGCAGAACAACACTGATTATAAAGTGTGAGTTGCTATCCAGCTTCAAATTGTTAGTGTATCTAAATCTGCTAGTCCATCTAACATTCCCCCCAGACTGACAATGCTGCTGTCCAAAAGTGTCCCCTGTGTTCATTCACCCAGAGTAGAGGCACTCTAATGCTCCATTCACATCTATGCAGTTAGCTTTTGAGCATTTCTGCAGTGCTTTTTGTGTTTTTTCACTGCAATTTTTTGCAGGTTTTTTTTTTTAATGGAAAATTTGTGTGATGTATTAAAAAACGCAAATCGTGGGAAAATCGCAGTAAAAAATGCGGTAAAAAGCACTACACGCTTTTCTGCAGCTTCTCCACTGAAGTCTACTGAACCAAAAAAAGCACTGTTTTGAGTTTAAAAAGTCCCTAACCCTTTCCAAAACTGCAGAGGCATAAAAATGATGTGAACGCGTTCCATGGGAATTGATGTTAAAAAAAAAATTATGTCCTGCGTCTGCAAAAAGCATCAAAAAATGCATTGGTGTGAATGGTGCCTTAATACAGGAGGGGTGTTACTGACCAGATTATCAGGAGAAGAGAGAAAAATAAGCCTTAAAAAAAAAAAAAGAAAGAAAACAAATGCAGCCACCACATCCAAGGATTGCCAAGCTGCCATATACTACATTTTTAGCTTTGGGTTTAATACTGCTGACAAACCTATGCGCTGAAATTAATGCACAAATGGGTGAACATAGGCATGCGATTTATTACATCTCCTATGAACAAAGCAATAGAAGCCATAATACAGCTTCTACGAATAAAACAATGAATAGAGGACAATAGGATGACTGATAGCTCCACCTCCTCCATTCATAGAAGCTGTAGTTCAGTTTCTATAAATGGAGGAACTGGGTGGAAACAGCGAGCATAGCTGAGCTCTCTTTATGACAGCCTGTGACATCCCTTTAGTTCTATTAACCCCCCCCCCACCCACCGCACCAGAAGATTATAACAGCGGGGGGTGGGGTGTCAGGACGGAGGAGGAATTCTACTAAAAGAAGAGACATTAGGCCTACGAAGTTATGTCCCTTGTGCTGATTTTTCTGATATTGTGGCTGCACTTGGGTTGGGTTAACAGATATCCGGCTGCGGTTTGCAGTTCAGAGTCAGGTGCTTTTATGTTCACCGGGTTCAGATGCAATTTTTTTGCAAAATCGCACAGAACCCTTTTCAAAACCGCACCGTGGCCTGTCCGGAAATGTGTCAACCAGCTCCATTGAGAGCAGATCACATTCATTCACATTTATGTGAATTGGATGCAGGTAAAAACGCAAACAATTAGCATATAAGTGAACTAGAGCTGCGCAATTAATCGTAAAAGAATCGTGATCTCGATTCAACCCCCCGCAATCTCCATCCCGCATTACCACGATTTTCAGTGCAGTTATAAAATGCTGGCTGTTGCAATAATTTTATGTCACATGGTGTTTGCGCAGCAGTCTTTCAAAAGCAATTTTTTGGGAAAAATTACACCTTCAAATAAAATAAAAAAAACTGACGTTAGCCCAATTTTTTTTTGTAGATGTAAGATGATGTTACACCGCAAGAATTGTGATCTTTATTCTAAGCAAAAAAAATAGTGATTCTCATTTTGGCCAGAATCGTGCAGCTCTCGTGTGACATCTCTTCAGATTTTTTATTCTGTTGTACGAGAATTTTCATGACTTTAGTAAACTCTTGCGATTCGATCTGAGATTAGCATGCAATCCGTCGTCCAATTTTCGGATCGTGTGTATGGGGCATAATGCTTTAAAGAAGATTAGCTGAATGTTCACTGAGTGTGTAAAAAAAATAAAATCACAAGGAACTGAATGCTTGATTAGTCAAACCTTTGCTTTAGAATATCCCTAAAAAATATAAAAATAAAAAAAATTTAAAAAAAAAGCTACACTGCCGATATTCTGCGCACCCCAAATCCAAGACAGATTCAGAAATAAAACGAATATTAAACACGGTGGAGAAATTGCCCAATATGAATTAGCGCTGCCTCCGTCTGAACTGGGACCACGAACCCAGAAGGGTACTGAAGGAGGCCCTCGCAGTTCTATTATTAGTCACACTATTTTCAGTTTAGTACAACGCCCATGTAGCTTGCCAGTCAATCATCATACAACAGGTTACAAGATGCGAATGAAGCGTCACACAAATGCCATTTCGGAGTGGGATGCAAGGATGTTCTACTGTATGAAATGCTGCCACATGAACAGAAATGGGTGGCAATGGATGGCCAGTAAAAACTGGGCAAAAAGTATTTTTAGACGGCTTTGACAACATTTGCAGAACAGTGGTCTCAGCGGCCCTCTACGTTGTTCGGCAGGATGGACTTCCCAACCAGGTGATCACTGATTGGCTGTCACAGTGACCACATGATCAGGAGCCCACCCCACCAGCTTCCAATCACACTCTGATCTGACAGCTTGGCCACTATGCCAGGAGCGTGGAGTGAGCCAAGCTCTCAGCAGAGAAACCTCGCCCACCATGGATGCCTATGTGTGGCGTCTTGATATTCATGTCTACCGCCATGACGCTGCACATGCATAAAATTACCAAAAGCATTGGGATGCCTGCCTTTACATGCACATGAACTTTAATGGCATCCCAGTCTTAGTCTGTAGGGTTCAATATTTAGTTGGCCCACCCTTTGCAGCTATAACAGCTTCAACTCTTCTGGGAAGGCTGTCCACAAGGTTTAGGAGTGTCTATGGGAATGTTTCACCATTCTGCCAGAAGCGTATTTGTGAGGTCAGGCACTGATGGTGGATGAGAAGTCCTGGATGGCAGTCTCCGCTCTAATTCATCACAAAGGTGTTCTGTCGGGTTGAGGTCAGGACTCTGTGCAGGCCAGTCAAGTTCCTCCACCCCAAGCTCACTCATCCAAGTCTTTATGGACCTTGCTTTGCACAGTGGTGTAGTGGATAGCACTTTCGCCTGGCAGCAAAAGGGTCGTTGGTTCAAATCCCAACCACGACACTACCTGCCTGGAGTTTGCATGTTCTCCCAGTGCCTGTGTGGGTTTCCTCCGGGTACTCCAGTTTCCTCCCACACTCCAAAGACATGCTTGGTAGGTTAATTGGCTCCTGTCTAAATTGTCCCTAGTAGATGTATGAACGTGAGTTCGGGTCCTTAGATTGTAAGCTCCTTGAGGGTAGGGACTGATGTGAATGTACAATGTATATGGAAATACACGCTGTGTAAAAATAAATAATTTGTTGGAGGGGATTATGGTGTGGGGTTGTTTTTCAGGGGTTCTTAGTTCCAGTGTAGGGAACTCTTAGGCTGCATTCACACCTGAGCGTAGCGTTTTCAGGCAGAAATACACACGTTTTTAACCGCGATTTTGTACAGGTTAAAAGGTCACCAATGTAAAAAGTAGAAAAACACCCAAATCAAGCTACAAAAATACTAACAGAACTTGTTTGAGCTTCAGGCGTTTTCAGGCTTTTGGCGTTTTTGAGTGGAGATGTGAGCCATCTCCATAGAGAATCATTGATTTTTTTCCCCCTCCAGCGTTTTGTAGCTTCAGGCTTTAAGCTACAAAACTACCAGGTGTGAATGGGGCCTTAAGGTGTCAGCATACCAGGGTGGATTTTATTTAAATTACTAATAAAAAGGCTTGATTTCATTTTTAATAAGCAATTGTCATCTCTGTCCCACAGAGGCTCCTCCTCTGACCCGATGTTGACTCACCGACAGTCCCATTCACTTTAATGGGACAGCTGGTGATGTGGCAGTGACATAACAAGGTGAGGGATGCGGTGGCAGCAGGTGAGTGGATGCCCGCTAGTTAGAATCTTTAATATTTGCAAACAAAATGAAGGTTTCCCATTTAGAATAATAAGCTGTCAGGTTAGTAAAACAGCGAAATCATGACCGATTCAATCATACAGTTTGTAGTGTACATAGATTTGTAAAACAATGGGATAAATAGGAGGGACTGGCAGGAACATCAGAAATTTCACATAAAGGAAGCCATACACAGAGAACAGAGTACTTTTCATACAAGTACATGGTATAGCAGTCACATATCAGGAAACATGAAATGTTGGGGTAACAAACATTTTAATAAAACAATTGTGGACTCCACAAATGTCTACTTCAAATACCAGTGTATATAAACTCTGAAAATTAACTTATGTTTGCTAACCATTGGACTGTTAATATTTCTGAACTTGGTTTTTATCGCATGGTTACTGTGAAATTATGTGAATGCAGTGCAGTTATCTCAGCTTGCAGAGCTTGGATTCATTGAATGAGTTTACCAAAAATATAAATATTGCAGAAAATACAACCTCATGCTACTTAAGCTCCATTTCATGCTGAAAAAACACAACGGCCCCTTCCTGTTCCATCGTGACTGCACACCAATGCACAAAGCAAGGTCCATAAAGACATGGATGAGCGAGTTTGGGGTGGAGGAACTTGACTGGCCTGCACAGAGTCCTGACCTCAACCCAAGACAACTGCAAGACAGACCTTCTCATCCAACATCAGTGCCTGACCTCACAAATGCTCTTCTGGAAGAATGGTCAAACATTCCCATAGGCACTCCTAAACCTTGTGGACAGCCTTCCCAGAAGAGTTGAAGCTGTTATAGCTGCGAAGGGTGGGACAACTCAATATTGAACCCTACGGAGTAAGACTGGGATGTCATTAAAGTTCATGTGCGTGTAAAGGCAGGCGTCTCAATTCTTTTGGTAATATGTGCTACATGTTTAGCAAAAAGTTTTAACCCGTCAGCAGGGTCCAAACTACACCAGAGGCATTCTGACAACACAACGAAGGGCAGCAGCAAGACTCCCCATCAGCGAGCCCAGATTGTAGCAACGATCACTAATGGAATAGGAGCTGTAGAGGGTGTGGGACAGCCGACTGACAAGTAAAAATAAAATCTTCTAAATTCCAGTCTGAGCCGACAACTCTGCCTCTACACAACTTAAACCCTCGGTGGCATCATCGGCTATTTCTGAAAAAAAAAAGACAAAACATGACGGCTCCATTCACAATTCTATGAATTCAAAGTTGCATTGACTTTGGTGTGCAACTTTGACACAAGTTTGGATGGGTGCAACTTAGACACAACTTTGGCTTTGACCAGTAATCATGGTTGCATTGTATAACATTCAGGTAGGATTTTCATGCAACGTTTGAGGGTTAATATTGAAGTATATGGCCCTCAAGTTGCATGAATGTTGGGCCAAAGTAGAGCATGAACTACTTTAAAGTTGCGGCAACGAAAGTCGCACATGTATGAATAGTTAACATTGGAAAACATGGGGAATGACTTGTCCTGACAAGTCGCACAAGTGTGAATGGAGCCGGAGAAATGTGCATGTGCTTATAGCTTTACTAAACCCAGGACCCTGCAGTCATTATATCTGTTCTCCCACAATACACAGAACATAGAAATGCAATTATTTTAATAAATATAAACTGCTAAATACCTTTTATCATCAGCAGTATATAAAAGTCTTGCGACTTCTCTATCAGTGTCCTGCTGAGCACTGGTTAAAGCTTGTAGTTTTCATTCTCCTGACTGTCCTATGACCCTCTGTCTGGACAGTGCGGATTGGCCCTGTGCTGATCACATGCACGCTCCCAAGAAAAAAAACGTCTCTAGAAACACACTAAACTGAGCATGTGCAGTGAGACTCCAAAGGCTCTGCACCATCAGGAGATAGATTGGGGACAGTGGAAGAAGGGGAGGATCAGAGAAGACAGGATCAAACAGCCTTTTTACACAATACAGAGGTTCCACGGTGAGTATAACAAGCATGCTTTACTGCATATACAGACTGATTTTACTGTTGTGGGTTTAATAACACTTTAATAACCTTTCATTTCAGCTAGGAACAATGTTTGGTTAACACTTCATTGCACGGATGAAAAATTGTAGGTGCTTTTCTCGTGTGTCAGCTTTCATCTCAATGTGACCAATGTAATCTATAGTGACCTTATATTGTCACTAGCACTACAGCTAGTTACTGCCTGCCCAGCCCTTTCCTGGAAGTGTCACAGCTCCACCTTTCTGATGGCCGTCCTCGCACATTCTCTGCAGTGCATTCACATTCCATGTGTGTATTCCTGCATCACAACTCACAGGGATCACATGAAGGTTACAAATGACTCAACAATTCCCACCAAGAAGTCTACAACAATGACATGCCATGCATTGTTTAGAAAAAGCTCAGCTTTAGCGCATTTTTTTTTTTTTAACACAAATACATATGTGCATTATATTTCAAGTGTAAAATCAGCTATCCTTTCCTGTGTGTTAACCACTTGCTTACTGGACAATTTTACCCCATTCCTGCCCAGGCCAATTTCCAGCTTTCACGCTGTCACACTTTGAATGACAATTGCGTGGTCATGCAACACTGCGCCCAAATGAAATAATCATTTTTTTCACACAAATAGAGCTTTCTTTTGGTGGTATTTAATCACCACTGTGTTTATTATTTTTTCCTGAACAAACAAAAAAAAGACCAAAATTTTAGAAAAATTTAGAAAAAATACAAAATGTTTTTCATATCTTATATAATATTTTGGAAACAGGTAATTTTTCTGCTTCACTGATGGGCACTGATAACCACTGATAGGTTGCACTGAAGGGCAATGATTAGCAGTACTGATGGGCACTGATAGATGGCAATGGCGGGCACGGATTTGCAGCACTAGTTGGCACTTAAGGCCCTTTCAAACGGCCTTTCCCCGATGAGCCAACAGATGACAGATCAGTCTCTGCTCACTGAGGGGAGATGGAACTGTCAGAGCCGCTCTCCCCCTATGGAGATCGGATGAAAACGGACCACCTGTCCATTTTCATCCGATCAGCTTCGATCCGATTCTACAGACAGATGGAAAATAGGGTTTCCAACAGTCTGTGTTTCATGGACAGCATCGGATCGGCAGGCGGCGAATGTCAGCCGACATGTCACCACTGACAACCTCCACTCCATAGGGCTGCATGGAGCATCCTTTCAGGTCCGCCTGAAAAACGGATGGAGGACCTGAATGGAAAGCCCATGTGAAAGGGCCCTTAGGGGACCGACATCCCTCTAACAGAAGCCGGTTACCGGCTTCATATCTTCACGCTGACGGCGTGAAGAAAACGAAAATAAAAAAAAAACGGTAACCAGCTTAGGTTTACTTCTGTGATCAGCTGTCAATAGCTGACAGCTGATCACGTGGTAAAGGGCCCACTGTGATTGGCCCTTTACCTTGTTCTGATCTGCTGAGTCCCAAGAACTCGGCAATCACAAAGCGCGGAGCGAGAATGTACATGGAAGCCTTCCCTTTAAGGTCCGCGATGTAACCGTCTTTCGGGTAACGGTAAAGGTTCCCACTGGCAATGGTCTCCCCATTTCCTGTCCTGGTGAATCCAGGAGAAGTAATAAGAAGAATGGGTGCCTCTGGGGCAGGAGAACATGGACAGCCCTGCCAAATATACGGCTGGCAATAAATGAGATGAAATTTGGCCGGTTCACAGCAGGGAGAAGCCAAATTTCGATTCATATGTGGGCGCTCCCACTTGACAAAAGTAGTAGTGCACCGAATAGAAATGTGAGTGCCGAAACCAAAAATTCAGGATACACTTGGCCGAAACCAAAAATTCAGGATACACTTGGCCGAAACCAAAAATGACACCTTTTAAAATATACATAAATATTTTTATATATAATTGTAGAATATTCGTCTTTTTAACATCATGAATTTAAATGAATATGAGTTTATTGTTGGCCATTATCGGCAAATTTAGCACAAGAAAAACTCAAGGAAAATGCATCCCTTTAAATTCTATGTATGTCTTTGACAATCGTTGTGGTTTTAAAAATCTTAGACCCCCATACACACTGTTAGATTTTCTGAAGATTTTTGTCTTCAGATTTATCATGCAGTGCCAGGGCGTGCCTGATTACATACAAAGTGAAACTCTTAAGGTTTGACCTCATATTATATGGTTTTGGTAAATCTAAAGGAAAAAATCTAAACGCACCTCCCCATTGACATGCAGTGAAAACACAGCAAGAACTCGTTAACGCACCAGTGTTACGTTTTTGCGTGTTACGGCATGCCGTGCCGCACCTTCAGAGCACCGCGCTGGAACCGAGGGCTCCCACGTGCATGCGCGGGAGTTATGTCATAGCGGTTTCGGCCACACACACAGCTGGAGTCCGTGAACCCGAAAGGAAGACCGGGTGAAGGTGGAAGCCCTGTCAACGGTGACCGCTGGAGGGCTTCGTTCTAATGTAACTATTTCATAATGTGCTAGTATGCAATGCATACTAGCACACTATGCAATTGTCTTACAGGGGAAAGATTTTTTTGTTTTTGTTTTGTTTTGTTTTTTTAACTGCAACAGTTTACAACCGCTTTAACTACTAATACACTATTTGGGATTTCAATGGGGCAAAGCAAACGATTATCAGCTAACTACAGGAAGTCAAGAGCTTATTGGATTTTTGGCAGGATCAACAAGTAGTTTTCTTACACGCAGCATTTTTAAAGAGACACAAATGTGTATGCATTGCAAGTATGCACTAAAAAGGTTTTATTTCTGGTTCTGACAAACATTACAAATACGCTGTTTGGTAAATGTTCATTAAAAAGTGTTACTGATGCTTGAAATTATGTAACAGGAGATAAAAACTGCAGAACCTGTATTGATAACTTAAGTCTTGGCTTGTATGTAATGGTCAGAAAAAGTTGTTAAAGTAAAGGAATTGTAAAGGCAGGAGGTGTTTTTTATCTTAATGCACTCCATGTATGAAGCAGCATCCCGCCCCCAACACCCAACTCTATCCAACGATGTTTCAGGAGAGACTCAGCTGCCCAGGACTCTCCCTCCTGATTGGCTGAGACAGCAGTAGAAAGTCAGTGAGCCAATGAAAAGAGGGGTGGAGCCTAGCTACGGGCTCCATGTCTGAATGGACATATGGAGCTGCGGCTCAGCTCAGGTGCCCCCATAGCAAGCTGCTTGCTGTGGGGACACTGGGCAGGTGGGGGGGGGGGGGGCAGGAGCGCCTTACAGGGAGAAGAGGAGGATCTGGGCTGCTCTGTGCAAAACCACTACACAGAGCGGGTAAGTATAACAGGTCAGTTATTTTTAAACACAAAAAAAGACATTTGTATCACTTTAAGCCGAGTACACACAGTCCGAATATTGGCTGGTTCAGCAGCAGCTGGCTGACATTGGGACCATGCCACCGATCAGTGCTAGCAGCCAATGCCTGTGAGCACTGATTAGTGTGGGATAGATCGCTATACTAACATTGCGTAGTTAGTACAGCTCTCATTCAGTCTGCTGGATTAAACGAAAAAAGAAAAAAAACAAACATACGCTAACAATGGGCAGACAAGTAATAGAGAAATAAGGTCAGTAAACATCACAAGTTGCACAACCAATCAGACGAGCACACAGTGACCCTGGATGAGTTTCAGCTCAGCTATCAAACACCAAAAGTAAACCAGCTTATCTGACAGATTACTGATAAACCTCAACCACTGCAAAGTTAAAAAGGTGATTAAAAGTCCAACAAAATAGTGTCAGGCCCTGTTGTGGGGAATGTAACCGATGCTTTTTCTTTATGTGCAATATGTGTTTCTATGTATATGGTATATGATTCGTTGTATTTGGAAAATTATAATGATAAATAAGTGTCGGGCCCTGCCAGAAACACTGGAATGTTCATATTCTGCAATGCAAACATAAGGAATCCTAGATAACTGACAATGTTTGCTGCTAATACATTCAGCGGTGCATAAAAAACGGAATTATTAGACTGATAAAATGACAGGGAAGGTTGGGAGCAGAAACCAGGTCAGGAAAGAACAACTGGAACTCTGGAGTCATTTTATTTCCCAGAAGGCCAAGTAATCAACATGCACACCTGTATCCCCCTAGCAGGCATGTTTATGGATTAGGTGAAGAGTGTAGAGAATGGCTAAAGCATTCCCTAAATTCAGCAGGCTTTTCCAGCTGAGCCTTCCTCCAATAGGGTTAAAGATATGAAAAATGCCATTTCCACCAAAACGTAAAGCGGCTGTTTACCATAAAATATTTTTACCTACAGGTAAGTCTAGAATAAGGCTTACCTGTTGGTAAAATGAATATCCCCTAAACCTGTACGGATTAGGAGATATTCACCTTACATGCAGCCGCTGATGTCAGCGGCGCATGTGCAGTGATGTCCTGGCGCATAGTGCCGGACCTTGCCAGAAACCCTGCCAGAAAGAAGGGCGCACGCGCGGGAGTGACGGAAGGATCCCCCGAGGGAGGAAGTCGGCTGCCTCTGCGGGGACCGTGCAGCAATGACGGAGCTTCGTTCTGACTGAAGCATTTCATAATGAGCTAGTATGCGGTGCATACTAGCTCATTGTGCCTTTGCCTTACAGGTGCTTTTTTTGATGAGTATACAACCGCTTTAAAGCGGTGGTAAAGCCCATGTTATTTTTACCTACAGGTAAAGTCTATAATAAAGGTTACCTGTAGGTAAAATGATTATCTCCTATAAATCCACCGTTCAGGAGATATTCACCCTGCATGCAGCCTGTGACTTCACTGGCGCACTGAAGGTCCGGCGTACCTTGCCAGAACTTCAGAGCTTTACACCAAAGCGGAGGGCTCCCACACACATGAGCGGGAGTGGTGTCATTGCAGCTTTGGCCAATAACACAGCCATGGGCTTGACAAATTTGCTTTTAATCTAGGAGCCAGCTAAAAAAGTCAGGAGCCAGTTTTTTTTAGCGTAGTGTTGATTGTCAGCGCCCGGGGTAAGGCAAGGAATTTGCGCCCCCCTAACCCCAACTTACTCACAGCAGAGCAGCCAGTCAATAACTCCAATGTATAGAAATCTGACAAACCTGCGCTTGAGCCAATACAAAATAAAATATAATATAAATAGTGCTGCTAGCAGACCAGTCAAGGTGTAACCATAAATAACATAATTAAAAGCTGCAGTGCACAGTCCAAAAAGTGAATAGATCTGTATGAGTCGGCAGCAACAGATAATATGATGATAGAGGGGTAGTAAGATCAGACGTGCAGCCCATCTGTGATAACGCCACACACATCTTCTTACCAGAACGCACCGACCCCCTATTACGGGGGGTCAGTGTGCGCCTCCTAATAGGTATAAGCGATCCAGCCAGCGGAAAACAGAGGTCCCTCAGGTCCAGCCAGGGAGGACTCAAAGGCTAAACTTCAGATCACCATAACTTGCAGGAGGATCCCATATAGTATTATGGCCATTCATGAAAAAAATTATAAAACTCCAATAGTGCAGATTGTAAAAACTATGGCTTTAATAAATAATTGAATCCACTCACATTTTAAAAAGGTAAAAACCGGCACATGTGTATATGATATTCAGACATCCAATATCCAAGATGGCAGCCGCTGGTCTACTTCCTGGTCACACGTGGCAAGCGTCACATAGCTCCATCCAACGTGTTTTGTCATCAACGTGACGTCGTCAGGGGCATGGCCACAAGACGCGCCATGCCCTAGAAGACAAGAGAAACCGGAAATTGAATGCGTTCCAGCGCGGCCAGTAACGAAACCAGCCGCACCGGAATTCGCGTCACACCAGAGGACCAGGGAGTAAAAAAAGGGATTTTTTTGTATAACTTACTGTAAAATCCTTTTCTCTGAGTTCACTGACAGACGCAGCCTTCCTATGACACATGGGGTTATGCTCATCCTACTAGGAGTAGACTAGGCAAAAACAAACAAAAGCGTAGGTTGGCCCCTCCCAGGGGGCCGTCCTCACCTCAGCATATAATCCCCCTGCTCTGCATAGCACATCAGTTCGTAACAAGCTGTACAAAACCAACGCAGAGGGGTGGGTGCTGTGTCTGTCAGTGAACTCAGAGAAAAGGATTTTACGGTAAGTTATATAAAAAATCCCTTTTTCTCTTCCGTTCACTGACAGACACAGCCTTCTTATGACACATGGGGACGTCCCAAAGCTGTGCCAATCAAGAGGGGTGGGCAAACCATAACAAATGTACCCAACAGAAAGACGCCCTCTCAGGCGGCGCTAACCGCGCCTAAACTGACGCTTGTAATACCTTGCGGCCAAAAGCAGCATCCGAGGATGCTACAACATCAACCTTGTAAAACTTAGTAAACGTGTGCACTGAGGCCCAAGTAGCAGCCTTGCACACCTGGGACACCGAAGCCTGGTGTCTAAACGCCCAGGACGTACTAACTGCCCTGGTGGAATGAGCCGTGACTGGAAACGGGGGAACCTTACCCCGAATCTCATATGCATGAGTCACGGTCCTCCGTATCCAACGTGATACGGTAGCTGACGAAGCAGCAAAGCCTTTGCGCGACCCTTCTGTCAGCAAAAATAAAGAATCAGACTTCCTAAAAGAGGCTCCTCGATGGGCGCAGCGGTAGCCACCGGAGCAGACTTACCATCCCCTAGGGGAGGCATGCTGCTGGCCAGGCCCTTGGACAGGCGTACCTAGTCACTGGGCTCTAGTGGGTTTTAGCCACTGGCCGCCCGCATGGAACGGGCGCTATGCGGTGGGCACATAGAGTTCGCATAGTGTCGGCTGGCCTGGGGAAAGATTTGGATTCTAGATATCCTCTATACCACCAGCCAGCTTCTTGATAGCAGTCTTCATCAGATGAATCTTCAGGAGACCGCAGCTCCCAAAGGGAACCAGGTCTACTCCTTGCACTAGGCAAAAGAAAACTGATGTGCTATGCAGAGTAGGGGGATTATATGCTGAGGTGAGGACGGCCCCCTGGGAGGGGCCAACCTACGCTTTTGTTTGTTTTTGCCTAGTCTACTCCTAGTAGGATGAGCATAACCCCCATGTGTCATAAGAAGGCTGTGTCTGTCAGTGAACGGAAGAGAAAAGATTGCGTTCCACCGCCGGCCATAGCCGGAACAGCGGAGCAAGGCCTAATAAGGCTCAAAATACTATAATATGCACCACATAAGTCATTCAATCACTAAACCATATTACTAATAATAAAAGGACGCAAATCAAAGTGGATGTAAACCCACCACCCACCCAGTATAAACGAATGACACAGTATTAATGTACATATACATGCAAGCCTCCTGCATGTATCCCTACCTTTCAAATGTCCTTCCTGTAAGCACTAGCAGCTCTGTAAAACTCTGAAATCAGAGGGTATCTGTGTTTGCTGGAGCTCGGTGGGTGGAGTTGTGATGTCACAAGCCTCCCCACCCACCTCTATACTGAGACATTGAGGAGGGAGGGAGGGGGGAGTGTAAAACTTTCTCTGCTGTGTGAAGGAAATAAGCAAATTGCTTGTCACTCACAGAGCAAGGGGTGGATCGACTGTGTATTTCCCTGTTAGTCAGACTTTCTCTTCCTGAAAAAAGATAAGTTGATTACTCACAGTTGGATTAACTCTTTGTGGCAAGACTGGGCACAGATGACATGCTATACTCTACCAGGCAGAATTATTAATTAAATTTTTTTTTTCAGGTTTACGTCCACTTTAATGTTCAGTGAAATTGACCAAAACCAGGAACGTAGAACGGCGCCACCTGGCGATTGAAAGCCGAATGTACAATAACCCCAATGTAACTGCGGCATTTAAAACGTCCTCATCTGCTGTCCTCATATGTACCAGCAGTGGCAGCTGGTGCAAGGAGAGGACCATTTCACTGTATGTAGCAGTGGCTGGTGGTCAGGGTGGTGGAGCAGTTTACTATATATAGTAGCATGTGTCTAACTGTTCCAGGAAGGGACCACACACTGGCTTCACATGCCCATACTACAAATGGCCTCCATCACACTACAGCTCGGCACTGCATAAAAAACACTTTCACATGTAAACACAGCATTTTCAAATATTCAGCCCCTAATTCTAATATAATTTACTGCTACAGGGTTTTTTTTTTTTACATTTTGACTAAAGTTCCTCTTTGAAGACCTACATCATTCTCGCCTAGGCAAGAAAGCAAAAACGGCTGGGCTTTAGCACGGAAAAAAGGTTAGAAACCTTACAAAAAAAGTGTTAGGAAAGAATACTTATAGTGGAGCTCCACCCAAAAGAGGAAGCTTCACATGTCTGCCTCCTCCACCCTCTGCTGCCCTTTTTTTTGGGGGGGGGGGGGGGTTGTACGTGGCGAAGTGGGCCAGAACTTTGACCCCCCCACAGCCGGGCAGAGCACAGCGCGATTTGCACATGCACAGTAGGAAACCGGCTGTGAAGCCCTGTTCCCTTAGTCGAGATGGCGGCGCCAGCACCCCAGAGCCGATTCAAGAATCAACTTGGGCGAGGACACCGCTGGATGCTTGGACAGGTAAAGAGGAACCAGAAGCAAAGGGTGAAGGTTCCCTTTAATTTACCATTTAAAATACAGTAAAACCTTGGATTGTGAGCATAATTCATTCCGGAAACGTGCTTGTAAGCCAAAGCACTTGTAGATCAAATTGAATTTCCCCATGAGACATAATGTAAACCATAAAATGTCCATCCACAAATGGCAGCCTCCACAAGGGTATTAAAAGTAAAATCCAGCAGGAGCTAAAGAGTATAAAAGAGAAGAAGGGTGCCTCTAAGTGTAGCAATATGGTTACATTTAATGAAGATACAACATTTAGCAACTCACATGGTTGATGATTAACAGAGGCACATCTAAGTATGAGGGCATCTAGGGTAAAGCTGTCCACACAGACCATCCTCCGCACCACCGGCTCTCACCTCTGTCAGTCTGCAATCGTGACCGGGAAGACTATCCTGCAGTAGAGCGTTTTGAAAGCTCTCATGGAGTGCAGCGTGGAAGGGATGACGTAGATGGTGGTGCGGAGGATGGTGAATGTGTTCAGGTTTACACCGGATGCCTGAACACCCACGTTCCACCCAAAAGTGGAACTTCCGCTTTAAGGGAAGGTGACCCCCTGACGTGCCACAATTGGCATGTCATTTTTTTGGGGGCTGACCAGGACCCTGTTTTCACAGGGTCCCACTTCCTCTCCTGGCACCATGGATCCAGAAGGAAGTTCACCTTCTCCCTTTCCCACCCGGCGATCTTCTGTCACAGGTCCCAGAAGACACACCGGCCATTCACAGGGCGCAGCGCAGCTCGCACATGTGCAGTGCACGCCCGCCTTTGAAGCCAAAGCCGGGCGCCCACACTTGTGATGCCGGCACCACACGGAGGAGGGGGAGAAGAGCTACGCTGGAGCCTGGGACAGGCGAGTGTCTACCTTTTTGTAGCTGCTTACTTTTAAAAGGGTGGAACTCTGCTTTAAGGCCTCTCATACCTGGGCGTATGCAAAAAAATAATCAAACCGTCGGGCCCGACGTCATGGAAAAATCTGCGTATTTTTCGGTGTTTTGCATCAGCGTTAATGAGCGTTAGTAAGCGTCGGCGTCTATAGTCGCTTTTTTAAAAAAAAAAAAAAAACATTCCTCTGCTATTTTTTAACCTAAAGACATTGGCGTAAAAAACGCCGGTTAACATCGGCGTTAGTGAGAGTCGGCGTCAGAAACACCAAAACGTTACAGCCTTGGAACGTGCTGGCCGTGGGTTCTACTCTCAAGTCACTATGCCGACGCTCTCTACAGCTCAAAAACGTCAGTGTTTTTATGGGGCCATTGACTAACATGGAGAGCTGCAAAAAATGCCAAAAAATGTGGCATCAAAAAACACCCCTGTGTATGATGCCTAAATGTGCCTGTTTTAACTATGCGAGTTGCTAAATGTTGTACCTTCATTAAATGTAACCATATTGCAAAACAATCTCAAACCAAGGTTTTACTGAACAAATAATGCTACACGCAGAATTCTCTTTAGATGACTGGTTTCCCTGGATTAATCCACATCACTGCTCCCTGCGGTGCTTTATTAACCACTTGACAACTGGGCACTTAAACCCCCTTAACAACCAGACCAATTTTCAGCTTTCAGCGCTCTCACACTTTGAATGACAATTACTCAGTCATGCAACACTGCACCCATATGAAATTTGCGTCCTTTTTTTCACACAAATAGAGCTTTCTTTTGGTGGTATTTAATCATCTCTGGGTTTTTTATTTTTTGCGCTATAATTAAAAAAAGACCGAAAATGTTGTAAAAAAATGAATTTTTCTTCGTTTCTGTTATAAAATTTTGCAAATTAGTAAATTTTCTTCATAAATTTTGGCCAAAATTTATACTGCTACCTATCTTTGGTAAAAAATCGTGGCGTCCCTCGTCACTACACCTAATTAGGTCCCTTTGGTCAGTAGATTTCTCTTAAGACGCACATCGTAATAAACAAGT
>BLSH010340190.1:192836-209425 GCA_018402905.1 Glandirana rugosa
CCTCTCACACTGCACCGATCGGTGCGGAGAGGAGAGACAAGCCGGCGCTTCCGCCGGCTTGTTTACATGTGATCGCGCCGTCATTTGACGGCGCGATCACGGGGTGAAAGGCCGCGCACAGCGGCCATTCACCCCGATCCGTGATCAGTCGGGTCCCCCGGACCCGACGGTCACGGATCTTCCCGTGTGCGCGCCCCAGGGGGCGCGCGGGAACCGCGATTCTGGGAGGACGTCAATAGACGTCCTCCCAGAATTAAGCGACCGCCCTGTAGACGTCTTTTGTCTATAGGGCGGTTGTTAAGCGGTTAATAAGCCTGAATGTTCCTAGTACACATGTGCTGTAAAACACAGCTCAGGGATCTTGCAATGGTCAGCGATGCATGTATTGCAGTTGCCTGCGGTGCAACATTCATATATTTCTGGCATGAGTTCTGATTTCATGTCGACTTACCGTCACCCATGTTCATCTCCTACCCACGTGAGCCCCTTCCAGGACAGCTATCCCAGATACTGGCCAAGCCTGGATCCTACCTCAATACAAATCATGTGGTTACAACACAACAGTGAATGTGCTACAATTGAATCTTCAAAAATAAACCTGCTGATGTAAAAAGAAAAAATCAAGAATAACGTCTCCATGGTCATCATATGCCCACCAGTCTGTCCTGAGAATTCTCTGCATCCAACAGAGCTAACTTGTATGCGTGTTTTCCTAAGATACAAATCTAAATCGGCAGAAAGAGGAGGAGAACGTTACGCAAAGAAGTTCCCTCTGCTTCCTCCTTACAGACGTAATTTCGTTAATGATTCATTTTCCTAGAAGAAGCAAATACCGAAAATCAACTCTGCATAAAAAAAAAATAATAAAATAAAAAATAACACATAACAAAAGTAAAGTGTTCGTAAAGCCACGATTTTTTTTCTCTTTTCCGTTTCCTCTGTTAGAGAACATTAAGCTCCCCAGTGTATGTGATTTACTATTATTATTATACAGGATTTATATAGCGCCAACAGTTTGCGCAGCGCTTTACAAAAGCAGACAGTACAGTTACATCACAATTTGGTACAAGAGAAATCTGATGGCCCGGCTCATTAGAGCTTACAATCTAAGAGGGAGGGTCAATTGATACAAAAGGTGAAAGCTGTGGGGGAGGAGCTGATGTACAAAGTAAGACAGTGTATTAGATAGAAGCAGGAAAGGCTTCTTTAAAGAGAAAGGTTTTCAGGGATCATCTAAAGATGGATAGATTAGTGGAGTGGACAGTCAGACAAAATGGGGTAAGTAGTTCCAAAGGATGGGAGAGGCTCTGGAGAAATCCTGGAGGCGATCATGGGAGGAGGTGACAAGGGAGCTAGAGAGCAGGAGGTCTTAGGAGGACCAAAGAAGACGGCTTGGTTGGTATTTTGAGACTAGGTTATAAAAATATGCTGCCTAATACCTTATTTCTGAGCACCACATGTGTGACTACCTGCTGGTCTCTTCTCCCGATCTGATAGCTGAAGGGAGAGGGGCCGAGTATCCCCAGCTGACATCAGCCGGGATAAGGAGAGGAGTAGACCGGCAGGCAGTCACATGAGCGCTGAGCGGAACTAGAAAATAAGGTATTAGGCAGCATACTTTTATATATCGCATACACTGGGGAGCTTAAGGTTAACAGAGGGAACTATAGAAGCAAATACAGTTATTTTTACAGCAGGCAGGGAGGATTGGGGAGCTGACAGGCAGGGAGGGAGGGGGGAGAGGACGGAGGAGAGGACAGAGTAGGGCTACAGATGACGGAGGCACGTAAACTGACCACGGTGTCAGGGCTCAGCAGCCATGATAAATTGTGATCAGTTTACAGGGAGGGAAGAACCAGTAATGTCAGACAGGTATTTCAGGTGATACAGGTGGGCAAATTAGAGCAAGCACTGTGCTGTAAAACTTTTTTTAGGGTAGCATACACTAAGTCAATCAGATTGCAATAATATTAAAGAACTCTTTCCTACAGGAAAAGGTCAGGATGATTATACAGCAAGAATGTTTTTCAGTAGAAAAGTGACCCTTAATGGATGCCTAAGGCTGGCCAAACATACAATTTTCCTGTAAATTTACTAAAATCATATAATATGAGGTTAAACCTAAACACTTACAATGTGTATGCAATCAGGCAGGTCTTTGCACTACATAGTTGAAGGTAAATCGAAGAAAATTGAATGTGCGGCCAGCTAAACAAAACTTCTACTGAGAAAAGAAAACTGGTCCAAAGACTTCATCACCAAGTCTCAGAGTGAGAACAAGCATGCAGGCAAGTCAATGAAACAGATTCCTAAATACGTGTTCTGGGTCAGTCAATCAACTACTGAAATCACCTATTCAACTAGACAGCCAGGCCTCTAGCATTTTCAGAAAGAATTCAGCAATGGCAGACTCCACAGAACCTCAATTGAAATCGTCTTTAAAAAGGTCACTGGCAAACAGTGTAGCACAATCCATCCTAAATGCAGCAACTGTCATACCAGGCAACGGCTGTAACTGATGCAATCGTCTTGAAAATGTCTGCCAACTGACTATTGTTCTTAGCCGACCCCACAGAGGAAGCAACTATGCAGCCCACAGACCATAGGTATGAACTTCTTCATAAGCCCTGATGGAAGGGAATAGGACCTTCCTGTGGCCCGTGGAAGCCCTTGTCAAACATTCATCATACCTCAATGCCTGTAGGTCAGAATAATTCTTCATTAAAAAAAAAAAAAAAAACATAAGTTCCAAAATAATAAAAATTGAAATCAGAACAGGTAAGACAGGTAAGATCGCACCTTCTGTACTTTAGCCCCAGCAGGCAGCATACAGCTGACACTCCTCTGGGTGTGCCACGCCTGGGAGTGCAAAAGGTGGAAGATTGTCAGATACTAAGAACCAAGCTGGCGCTTTCCTTCTAGGGGAATGGGAAACTACACTCACCGGCCACTTTATTAGGTACACCTTGCTAGTACCGGGTTGTACCCTCTTTTGCCTTCATTCTTCATGGCATAGATTCAACAAGGTGTTGGAAACATCCTTCAGAGATTTTGGTCCATATTGACACAATAGCATTACGCAGTTGCTGCAGATTTGTCGACTGCAACTCCATGTTGTGAATCTCCCATTCCACCACATCCCAAAGGTGCTTTATTGGAATGAGATCTGGTGACTGTGGAGGCCATTGGAGTGCAGTGACCTCATTGTCATGTTCAAGAAACCAGTGGTGAGATGATTTGAGCTTTGTGACATGGTGCATTATCCTGCTGGAAGGATCCATCAGAAGATGGGGACACTGCAGTCATAAAGGGGTGGACATGGTCAGCAACAATACTCAGGTAGACCGTGTCATTTTAAACGATGCTCAGTTGCTACTAAGGGGCCCAAAGTGAGCCAAGAAAATATCCTCAACACCATTACACCACCACCTGAACCATTGATACAAAGGCAGGATGGATCCATGCTTTCATGTTGTTTATGCCAAATTCTGACCCCACCATCTGAATGTCGCAGCTAAAATCGAGACTCATTAGACCAGGCAACGTCTTTCCAATCTTCTATTGTCCTATTTAAATGAGCCTGTGCAAATTGTAGCCTCAGTTTCCTGTTCTTAGCTGACAGGAGTGGCACCCGGTGTGGTCTTCTGCTGCTGTAGCCCGTCTGCTTCAAGGTTCGATGTGTTGTGCATTCAGAGATGGTATTCTGCATACCTTGGTTGTAATGAGTGTTTTTTTTTTTTTGAGTTATTGCTGCCTTTCTATCATGTTGAACCAGTCTGCCCATTCTCCTCTGACATCAACAAGGCATTTTTGCCCACACAACTTTTTCGGACCATTCTCTGTAAACCCCAGTGATGGCTGTGCATGAAAATCCCAGAAAAGTCCCCATTCTGGTTTGAACTGCAGCAAGTTGTCTTCACCATGTCTAGAAGCCTAAATGCATTGAGTTACTGCCATGTGATAGGATGATTAGCAATTTGTGTTACTAAGCAACTAAACAGGTGTACCTAATAAAGTGTCAGGCGAGTATATTCCATAATGTGCATCAAAGGATGCATGACTGCCAACACGACCCTCTGAGGAATCTGCAAGCTTTATGTCTGGTACACAGAAGAAATGTACTTCAACAAGCTCAATGTAAATATTACAGTGTGTTCATGTTTTAAAAGCTCTAATGTGAATGTGTACTTTTGGCATTTCTAGGCAAGCTAACAAGTTGGCTTGATAACCAAGCACCTTCACCACTGACAAAAGCACTCAGTCTGCCCATTGGCACCCTGGAGCCCCACAAAAACTGTAAAACTCCAGGCTGGCGCTTACATGGGAAACAAGAAACAGCAATTAGGCCATTTGAATGGCCACCGAGGCTCCACAAAACTCATTGTTGGAGGGAGGGGAGAACATCACAAGGGAAATTGGAAATATTAGGTACTCCTTGTGACAACAGAATGTTACTTGGGCCTTTATAATCTGAAATACTGGGCAATCCCTGAGACAGCAGGGTGGATGGGGAAGAGATGAGTAGTGGAGAAGCTCTGCTATCAAGTCAACCAATTACATACCCTGAAAGAACAAGTATAGGTATGCTTTAAACTGTTCTCATAGTGAACATTTAGAAATGTTATGTGCTGAAAAAAATTACTTTTTATCTTGAATGTCTCATGAAAAACAGAAGTACACTTTGGGGTATGTGAGGGTTCTCCCTGCTGGAGGCTCTAATACAGCCTCGCTCAACCTTTTCAACACCGAGGAACCCTTGAAATTATTCTCCGGTCTCGGGGAACCCCTGCTAAAAATTAGAAATCTACAACTCATGATACATTAGTGTGATGGTCAATGGGAAGACTGCT
Organism: Glandirana rugosa; assembly: GCA_018402905.1. Classification (NCBI taxonomy): domain Eukaryota; kingdom Metazoa; phylum Chordata; class Amphibia; order Anura; family Ranidae; genus Glandirana; species Glandirana rugosa. Next base: position 197,687 of record BLSH010340190.1, read on the forward strand.
CCTTACACTTGTGGTCATTGGGAAGAATTACCCCCTCACAGATACCTAAAAAGATCAATGGTATCATTGGGAATTTATCTGAGAGGTAGAAATTGACCATTGCTCAAGGAACCCTAGCAACCCATGGAGGAACCCTGGTTGAGAAGCCCTGCTCTAGCATGGAGAACCAAAAGCCTGGATTCTACTAAAGCCTAGTACACATTATCATTTTTTTTTTTTTTTCGTTCAACCCAAAGAAAAAAAAAAAAAAACTGACAGCTCAAGTCAGAGCCACTGAGCTAACAATCTGATTAGTACAGCAATCTCCCCCACTTAGCTATAGTGTTCTGACGGGGGGGGTCTCATTCTTGCCCGATATAGGATTCTAACTGCTCCACAGTCCTGGGTCTAGGTCATATTTTTCAAGATGGGCTTGTAGTTCCAATTGGGAAAGGTTTGGATTGCATGCATACCTGTTAGAGGTGCTTCAGTCCACCCCCCCACAAAAAAATAGTAAAGTCAGCAGCTACAAATACTGTAGCTGCTGACTTTTAATATAAGGACGGTTTACTAGTTCAGGGATCCAGTGAGGTCGGCATCCAAGCTGATTCGTCAATCGGCTTTGGGTGCAGGCGCCGGGTTTCTTTGCTAAAGGAGACTTGCAGTGAAGCCTTCCGGCTTCACAGTGGTTTCCTGCTGCGCATGTGCAAGTCGCGCTACGCTTCCCGATTGGTCCCGCAGTCTTCTTGGACCTGTGTGGGGAAGGAGGAAAGGCCGAACATCGTCGTATAACACTGCGGTGATCTGACCCGGAAGTGGGAGCGGGAACCTGTCAAAACCAGGTACCCGTTCCTCCCTCCCTCCCAAAAAAAGTGCCACATGTGGCAGTGGAGCGGGGGAGGGGTGCAAACAAGCTGAGCTTTCCCTTTTGGATGGAGCTCCGCATTAAGCACCTAGACCAGGGGTAGGCAACCTGCGGCCCTCCAGCTGTTGCAGAACTACAAGTCCCATCATGCCTCTAAGAGTAATTGTAACTGCCAGCCTTGCAATGCCTCATGGGAAATGTAGTTCCACAACAGCTGGAGGGCCGCAGGTTGCCTACCCCTGACCTAGACCCTTCTACTACACTTTCTATTTTAATTTAATTTTTTTTTTTTTTTTTTAGATGCACAGCTTTGCATGATCAGTTTGTAAAGGAAAAAAAAAAATATCAATGAGCATTTAAAATTAAGAAAAATTTATTTGTGTATAAAATTCATATAATGTGTATATGCAAGGTGGCAGTAATTTGCTCATTACAATTTTCTACTATGCAATGCTACACAATTGCTGTGTTTTAATGATCCTACCCACAATACAACTCTGTGTAGAACGCATAGGAAGGTGCACAAACTTATCAAGTCATTATCTCCTTATTGAGCTCCCTGGGTCAAGGGCTGGCGGGGAGCTCAGTAACAAGGAAGCTATATATACTACCTTTTAACTTTTACTACTCATCACTTACGACATTCTTCCTCTAAGCAGCAGGGATCACTAAAGGATCCCAAGACGACGATTTTACAGACAGCCCTGGCCCTTAGAGCTGCTTAAAAACAGGTTTTTCTATTTTTCAATTGAAGCGCCTCTAACTTTGAAAAGTTCTAAACAGAACAGGTGGCTTCCTTTTTTCATAAGAAGCTGACGTTTATGGCGTGTTCCTGCCTCTCCCAGTCATTATCATAGAAAAGAAGAAAGGTCAGCGCAGGAATGAACACAGATGTGTCTGGGTAAATGACAAGCATGCAGCTGTCAACGTAAACTGAATCCAAATGTACACTCATTTTGTTCAAACTTGCGCAGCCGTACCGTTTAATGCAAATCAGAGTCGGGATAGGGATAACGTTACAGAGTTATGTGCGGTTGCTAGACAGCATTTGAACTGCGCTGTTATGGGATACGACACAAATAGAATCTGGCACTACGATCGAGCCGATCACATTACAAGGTAGAGAGTAGGGAAGGAAACCAAACATTCACATTCACTTTTTGTAATCTAAGCCAAACAAATGTGTAATTGTGGGAAATTGTAACTGAAAACAATGGAGAATGAAAAAAAAAAAAAAAAATATATATATATATATATAAAAAATAAAATGCTTTTTCTAGCAGAAAATACTGGATTTTTATTTGTAAGCAGCAAATGTCAGATAAGATTTAGTCTTTAAATGGTTAAACTAAACTCTTCTATACACAGGAGTTCAACTCCGATAATTTTAAACATAGTATCTTTTTACTTCAGGCGACTTGCATTGACTTCTATAACAGTCAAGTCACGCTGAGTCGCCCACAAGTCAGACTCCATTAACTGCACTGAAAATCGCGTAATGCCTGATGGAGATCGCAGGGGGGGTGAATCGAGTTTGCGATTTTAATAAGATTAATCGTGCAGCTCTACTCACTACACAACGGCAGGGGGCACTGTCAAAATGTGACATTCAGACATTAGTGGATCTGTCCAAAGACAGGTTCTGCCCTTTGACAGTGGATGTGTTCACATGCTGGAAAGCATTTATTATTAGACAGCTCTGTTTATTAGATTAGGTGATAAGGCATTTAGTGTAGGATGTTGGTGTCTTAGGTTTCATGTACACAGAACCCTTTTTCAACCTCCCCTGAACTATTTTTTTTGACAGCTAGAAGCCGATGTCTAAAACGTCGGTTTTGCATTGCACGTTTAGCCACGGTCGTGTCTAGGAGCGTTTTTTTTTAATGGAAACGCCTGTAAACGAAACGCTCCTAGACGCGAGTTACCGCGTTTAGGCTCGCTTACAAGCGGTTACAGGCATTTGGCTTTCAAATTCCTCTGAACATCCGTCTGAACGCATTTTTTTTGCTTTCCAGGAAATGCCTCTAAACTCGACTACTTGGAAACGACCTTAAACGACCCTGTGTACATGGACTGATAAGAAAACATTAGCTGAGTTCAGGGGCAGCTGAAAAAAATGCCCAAATGTCTCTAAACGTCTGTTTACAGGCAGCAGTGTGTATGGAGCCTTACAGTAAATCTGCTGCCTAATTAAACATAACAAACTGAGCTTCCCCCAGCATAATGGGCACCGTAAATTGGTAGATGGTACCTTTAGGCCAGCCATAAACGGTTTGGCTCCCAGCCGGTTCAAAAGGAACCTGCTGAGATTCAAACCGATAATAGACAGGCTGAATATACCAAGTTGATCGATCAACTTGGGTACAACCAGCATGCTGGATTCTCTTTAGATGCTATAGCCACTACCAATAATCACTGTCTTCTCCAGAAAATGGCTCAGCAGGAGGGATTCCCCTGTCAGCATGGTCTGTGTCAATAGGGCAATCATGCAAATTTCCGTGGTTGCAGGACAGAAATTTGCACATTCCCCCATTGAAAGGCGCACCATGTATGGCCGTCCTTGGTTTCTATGTCCCTCTCGTCCAAGCACAGCTCGGGTGCTTGTGATAGTTTCTATGAACACTCTGCAAGTCAGTGCTAAAAAGCTTCATAAGTAACATGACTCACTGGTACCAAAGCAATCTGCTCTTCCATGCAAGCTCCACAAACTCAAAGACATATATAAATGGCAGCAAGAATAAAACAAAGAAGTTGAATTGGATAGTGCACATAATACCTTTCAATAGAAACAATATTACATTATACTTACAAAGTGGTGACTTATTCATAGCATGCAACCAGGAAAGTCAACCCCAGTCTGAGGTCAGGTCATCAAATGGATGCAACAACTATCATTTCGGGAAAAGCTGGCAAAGGAGATATAGCATGCAGTGATGGAAACAGCTGGGAATGACTCCAGGGCACACCAGAGTCTAAACTTCTAAAAATACACCCAGAGTAATGGGAGTGACATTGTGAGTTTGCATTATGAGCATTACTACCTCCATTAAGTGCTTCATCAAAGAACAAACTGAGGTTCTAATGTCCAGGCTTCAAACTCTGCCCGATGCTACTATATTGGGACGCTATGCCCATGCTGAAATGACCAGCCAGAGGCTGATCAGTGTGGAACACCTGCCATCGTGAGGAAGTGCATGCACTTGTTGGCTAGTCTGGGGAGACTACAAGTATCGACGGATATCAAGCTGGTCACCCAGTGAGCTGTTGATTGATTAAATCAAGTCTTCAATGTGAAGAATCGTGGAGGGAAGGAGTGGCCATCAGTACCTAACATCCTTCTTCTCCAGGTGTCACTATAACCCAGTGGTTCTCAACTCCGGTCCTCGGGCCCCCCCAACAGGCCAGGTTTGCAGGATAACTGAAATACATCACAGGTGATAGAATTTTACTGCTCAGTGATTGCAGTATTCTAGTCTGCATCTCCCCAAGGTAATACTTAAAATCTGGCCTGTTGGGGGGGCCCGAGGACCGGAGTTGAGAACCACTGCTATAACCCAATGGTCAACATCTATAGATCTTTGATATGTCGTCAATGGGTCAAAAATGCGAAAATGGCAAACTGACAATCTTGGGCATTGTTTACACTTGTAATTGGAGGGAGGCAAAGTTCACACACAGCAAAATTGACCCGATTTGTAGCCATCAGCAGGAGTCAAGCCCGCTGAATGCTACACATTCAAGTCAATGGGGACGTGCTGCAAAAACTGCACAGCTCCGTGCAATACATGCAGTTGGAGCGCGCTTGTCGCCAAAAATGGGGTTAAAAAATGAGGAGGTGTTGCATCGCTTCCTCACCGCCTGTCAGTAGCCTTTGGGTTGAGTTCCGGGTGCGGATCAGACTTCCGAAGCAAGGGAGATTTAGTCTAATGTCTAAATCTACCCTTAGCCTTTTATAAATAGGCCCCGGCTGTAAGGCTCAGTTCACATATATGAGGTGCGGGAAACACAGCGAATCCTGTGAGTTTCCTGCACAGCATTACAATTGCATGGCACCTCAAAACTGTTCGATAGACAGAATCGGATCGCATCGCAAAGCTGGGTTTCCTATGGCGTATGCATGAGGGTCTGAAGTCCTCTGGGACCCGTGAAGTGTCCCAGAAGACTGTGGGGGGGGGGGGGGGGTGAAATTGACCCCAAGTGATAAATGATACTTGTCAAAACCTGTTACCAGCTCACCCCCCGCCCCCCAAGGTGCCAAATGTGGCATCAGGGGGGGGGGGGCATGGGGGCAGGAGAAGGCTGACAAGCGGAGCTTTCACTTATGGATGGGGCTCTGCTTTAAGAATTATAACCATCATGGCACAGTAAAAACTAATTTGTGGCCTGTGGCAAAACTACAGTTACCAGTTACACTTTTTTATATTTGGAAATCAATATTCTAAGGGCAGCTTTACAAACCTTAGAATGCAAAAAGATCCCAGAATGACTTGGTAAACTTGATGCAACTTGCAGCGAGTATTCTCTCAAACGACTCATGTTTTCCAACTTACAGAATGATGATCTTTTCAATTCTGATTCCCATTTTCCTTTCCCTCATTTCTTCATCTTCGGTTTTCTCTCCCACATAGAGACGACGCATATTATTGTATACCGTACTGATCTTACTTCTAGACGAGGCATATTATTGTATACCGTACTGATCTTCCTTCTAGACGAGGCATATTATTGTATACCGTACTGATCTTACTTCTAGACGAGGCATATTAGGCTCCATGCACACTGTATCTCAAAAACGACCGGTTTTGGTCGTTTTGGCGGTTTTTTTAACAGCCCAAAAACGCCACTTTATTTTATCCCATGTGTGTCCATGCACACATGGTCGTTTATTGTCTTTTATCAGCAGTGGCGTTTTTGGGCTTTTATCTGAACGCCCTGAATTGGCGTTCAAAAGTCGTTCTCCTGACCACAAAAAACGCCAGACGCCGGTAAACGCCGGTATATCGGCGTCTGGCGTTTTTTGCAGTCAATGGAAGCCAATGAAGTAAAAAAAAAAAAAAAAAAAAGGCAAAAAACGCAGCTAAACGCTGCCTACAAAACACTGCAAATAGAACGTTTTGTGAGCAGCGTCTCCTACCAGACGCTGAAAAAGCCCTATAGCCTCCAGTGTGCATGGAGCCTTATTGTATACCGTACTGATCTTACTTCTAGATGATGCATATTATTGTATACCGTACTGATCTTACTTCTAGATGATGCATATTATTGTATACCATACTGATCTTACTTCTTTTCAAACCACACCTACACCATTTGTGGAGTAAAGGATAGATCTTTGTTGTATCACAATGACGTATCCATGCTTCAGTCTAGATTTCTGTTTGACACCCTGCTAGCCAATACCACTTCTGTTCTGTTTCTTTAAAGTAAAAAAATGATGTTCAATTCACACCAAGCAAAATGCATAAGCTAAACAAAAGTTATTTAAAGCAAAAATGGTTTATCAGTGGTCTCCAAAGTGTGTCCTTTTGCTTGCTTTTACCTGGCCCATGGGGGTTTTACCCCCCCCCCCCACAGTTAGCAGCAGTGGGGCAGATTTCCTCCCATTGATGTCAACAATGTGGCCCTATTCCTCCCATTGATGCCAACAATGTGGCCCTATTCCTCCCATTGATGCCAACAATGTGGCCCTATTCCTCCCATTGATGCCAACAATGTGGCCCTATTCCTCCCATTGATACCAATGTTGTGGCCCTATTCCTCCCGTTGATGCCAACAATGTGGCCCTATTCCTCCCATTGATGCCAACAATGTGGCCCTATTCCTCCCATTGATGCCAACAATGTGGCCCTATTCCTCCCATTGATGCCAATCATGTGGCCCTATTCCTCCCATTGATGCCAACAATGTGGCCCTATTCCTCCCATTGATTACATTGGGACACTTTTCCTCCCATAGAAAGCAACTAGAGCTGCATGTTTCTGGAGAAAATAAAAATCACATTTTTTTTTTGCTTATAATAAACATGATTCTCTCACGATTCTGGGCGTAACATATTTTGCATTATACAGGAAAATAGGGCTAACTTCACTTTTTTGCTTGTTTTTTGTTCTTTTAAGCATTGAAGTGTATTTTTTCCCAAAAAATTGTGTTTGAAAGACCGCTGCGCTAATACGATGTAACTTAAAATAATGCAACGACTGCCATTTTATTCTCCAAGGTCTCTGCTAAATAATATATATATATATATATATATATATATATATATATATATATATATATATATATAATATGTTTGGGGGTTCTAAGTAATTTTCTAGCAAAAAAATACTGATTTTAACTTGTAAGCCACAAGTGTCAGAGAAAGGTTTGGTCTTTGAGTGGTTAAACTGAGCTCATTTACAGACCGAAGTTCATCCCTTAGATCTGCAAATAGACAGATAAAATGTTTCTTTTTAGCTCTCTTTCAGCGCAGAGCAATGTTGTTGATGAATACAAAGAAAGGTGCGCTAACCTAGTGTGATAGCGAATAATAAAAAAAACCCGAGAGACATCTTGGGCGTCTTCAACTTAATACACATGCCATTCTCATGCCATATACATAAAAAATAAACCATTCCAAAGTAACGAATGTACCAATAAGCGCTCAAAAAAAAGTCCAAAAGAAAAATGTCTGAAAATGATATTTGAAAACACCCCCCAAGTGGCAATATAAACTGGATCTTTGGGATATAAAGTTCCAATAATCATTCGCAAAAGGGTGTTTTCAAAAATATCAATTTTCAGACATTTTTCTTTTGGACATTTTTTTGAGAGCTTATTGGTACATGTGACTTTTAATGTATATGGTATGTGAAGACAGCTAAGATGTGTCTGGGGGTGTTTTTATTATTAGCTATCACACTAGATTAGCGCACCTTTCTTCTTTGTATTTATCAACAACATTGCTCTGCGCTGAAAGAGAGCTATAAAGAAACATTTTATCTGTCTGTTTATTTACAGATTTAAAGGATAAGGGGCGTTTTCACATTTAATTATTCTATTGCATCACATGTTTGGAATTTGCACATTGAATTTTTTTGTGTTTTTTTTTGTGAAATAAGGGTAAGCGCAGGAATTTTTTGCTTTTTATTTATTACACCAATGCTGTTGATAAACATTGCCGGCTTTTTTTTTTTTTTTGACAGCTGTGAGCAGGGAACTGCTCTGCACTTGTTACATGAATCGTGGAAATGCTGGATTAAGATTGTGTGGGGGGTTGAATAGAGATTACTATCTTTTAACGATTAATCGTGCAACTCTGATACCAACGATGGGACAGTATTACCGCCACATTCTGGGCCCCCTAAACTTTGAAGGAAAAGTAAACTGGCCCTTTGTTCACAAAGACCCCTACTGAAACTGAAAATGCAAGCTGTAAAAGTTTATGGCTCCATGCACACAGACGCTCTCTGGGCATCGGATTTTAGTGTCAGGTGGCGCTGCTTAGAAAACGTTCTTTAAACAGCGTTTTGTAAGCAGTGTTTATCGGCCGCTGTGTTTTTGAGCGTTTTTTGTTTTGTTTTTACTTCATTAGCTTCCATTGACTACAAAAAACGCCGGACGCCAATAAACAACCGCTTAGCAGCGTTTATGAGCGTTTATCGTTTTTTGCGGTCAGAAGAACGACTCTTGAACGCTAATACAGGGCGTTCAGCTAACAGGCCAAAAACGCCACTGCTGTTAAATGACAATAAACGTCCATGTGTGCATGGACACATAGGATAACATAAAGGGGCATTTTTGGGCTGTTAAAAAAAAAAAAAAAAAAAACAAACGCCCCAACAACCATAAACGGTCGTTTATCAGCTTCAGTGTGCATGTATCCTTACTCCGCTCCACCAGTAAAGCTGGACATACAGGACTGGATATTTTTCATTCAGCCTTCCCCCATCCACACTCTACAACGCAGGTGGACAGATCTTCTGCTCTGGCTATTGTATTCTGACAGCCGGCACCAAACAGCGGCTGAATCTGATTAAAACGCAGGTAAAGAGATTTGCAATTAAATTCAGTTGTCAATAACTTTGTATCTACTGATCGTTTTGACGTGTGGTTTTCACCATAGACAGCATTGGTCTATGTATCTTATTTCTCATTTCGAATTTCCCATATTTAAAGAATATACAATTATAATATATACACGCTGGTTTTTTTTAAATTACGACCCACCTGAACCTCAGGAGATCTAACAATTCATGGTCAAATTATCCGTGACTCCAGCTGGCTGGGAATCAGAGGACGTATGCCCAAGGCATGGTGTGCCTTCATGAGATCATGCAAGCTATGCCTTCTGAACCACGCTGAGCTAATGACTACAGATGCCAATACATTTGCAAATCCGAATAAATCTTTCCAGTGATTGTCAAGCCCCATACTGACATCTTTGCCATTTCTTGTGCATTCTAAACATTACATAAAGTCTATGGATTAGTGGATAACATACATTGCTACAAAACCACTTTGTTATGTCTACATGACTGAGCCGGTTGCTCTAGAGTCATAGTTGCTGCAGCGAGAAAGAAGGCATTATGCTGTTAACCTATTAAGGAAACGGTAGTGAAAAGGCTGCCACTGACCTACTTCTGAAAATGCCAGTTGAGTGGCTGACTCTTAGGCTGGGTTCACACTTGTGCTATGTTGGCTGAATTCGCATCACATTCACACCAAAATGGTGCAGGACTCTTTTTGATCTGCACTGGAATTGGATCGGATGGGTGTTCACACCCATGCGATCCGAGTCCTGCACCATTTGGCAGTTTGCACTGCGATCCGATATGGGGGTATGATTAACTTTGCATTGACATCCGCAACGGTTCGCAGATGTGTGAACTGCTGGCAGGTGACATGCAATGCGAGAACCCGCATCGCATACATGTGATCCGGGACCAATTTCAATGCTGACTTGCTGGCCCACAACAAAAATGCAGCAAGTGAGGTCAAAAGTACGAATCAGCATCTTATACAGGACAGAGCCTTGGAACAAAAAATAAAGCCACTGGAGCAGCGTGACAAATTAACATCCTCTAAAGGAGAGTCTGAAAGGCAATCGAGGATGGATCGCTTTTCAGAGAGCAGTACAACAGCAGCTGACAAGTCATCAGGAGTGACTACTTTACCTCCTGATCAACCTTGTTTAGTCTATTTTTTTGATCACTTTTAGTTTTACCTTGCCAAACGACAATTTTACATTGTAACTGCGAGTGTTCAGCTTGCGGTTGCGGTGTGGCACGACGTAACTCAAACGGTCAACCATGTCATAGCCGCAGCATGCAAACAACCCTGCCTGGCTGTATTATTACAATTTGGGTGGGTGGCCAGGGGGTGATAAAACCGTGGCCACCTGTTTTTACTGTTCCTCCCACCCCCAGCCACCCCTCTGAAATGAGCCCCAAGAAGAAATCAGCAATGACTGACTACATATTTCTCCCAGAAATGTACCTTTACTGAAACCTAGAGAGGCATTTGAGCTTTTATTTCTCTGCCTAATCTTGAAGAAGATTTTGCTTTGTGCTTTTTACTGCTCTTGAGCACTTTTATTGAGCTTCATTGAGCTTTTCTGAGCATGAGTTTTTTTTTTTTTTCACAAACCCCCTCCCCCCACTGTCATATGCAAACTGCTGGGAATGTCAATACAATGTTAATGACACCCCCATTTCAGCTCGCATATCGCACTGTGAACTGACAGTTTGGACATGAATCGGATCGCATGGGTGTTCCAATTCTGGTGCGGACCAAAAAAAAAGGGTGCTGTGCAAGTTTGGTCTGAATGCTATGCAAAATCATCCATACTATCGGTATGGTTGCAATTGCATTGCACTGACATCAAATGTGATTTGCAGTGTAGTGTGAATCACATGCCATCTCGCAGAGAGCACCTATGTGTACCAGCACTGGTCGCTGGAAACCCATAAAAAAAAAAACGTATGTTTTACAGCTTTTGCATACCACGTTTATGCGAGTTTAGCAGCAGTTATGAGCGTTTTTAACCACTTGCCGACCGCAGTCTGACGGCGACAGAGTGGCTCGATATCGCATACCGCCGTCGGCGGCTGCAATATCTGTCACTGTGAGCATGCGTGCCACTGGAGGCGCGCTCACTGTGTTCGGGGGGGCCAGGGAGCGGGCAGGGCGGACTCGATCGCCGCCGGCTACCCGCGAAACAAGAACTGAGGCCCGTGTATGTACACACGGATCTCTGTTCTGACAGAAGGGGAAGGGATGCGATCACAGGCTTCCTGTATATGGAAGCCGTGATCACTCCCTTCCCCCAGCCCACATACAGTTAGAAAGGCAAAACAGAGAGGTGCCTCTAAGTGCAATAGATAAAATAAGGCATTTAATCAAACGGTTAAAAACACTCACAGAATTTCGGAATAAAAAGGCACGATCACAGTCCAAGATGGAGAGGGCGATGAAAAAGCCAGTCCGACCAGGAGGAGATGGTGGGGCAGCGACGCTGCGGCATCTCCAGCTGCACACTACCGAAAAGTTCGCATCAGCCGGCTTGGACGGAACAGGAACGAGGCGTGGATCGCAAGCACGATCGTCCCTGGCAGATGGCGTCCTATTCCGTCCAAGCCAGTTGATACACTGGGGTGGTGCGCTTTGCAGGACGTTACAAAAAGTCCTGCAAGCAGCATCTTTGGGGTGAGCGGTGATATACCTCTCCTCCACCGCCTCTGCCCATTGAAAGCGGGCAGCGCTATCGAAGCCGCACACTGCCTCAGTAGCGCGGTGCACCAGCACGTTTAACCCCGTTTTAACCCTTTGTGAGGGGGGGTTAAAAGCACAGTGCACCTGTCTGCATAGGGGCGCCGTCCGAAAAAGTAGCGGGAGAGGTAGAACCTGACACTAGC
>BLSH010340190.1:209825-220629 GCA_018402905.1 Glandirana rugosa
GGTTGACAGCAGATACCTAGTTTTCACAGGTACCCAGCTCCCATGTCTGCTCATGGCGCTGCAGCCCCGAGCGCAAGTTCTCCTCTCCCTGCCTGTAATCTTCTGGGACACATCACAGGTCCCAGAATGCCCGGCCATTCACAACGTGCAGAGCGGCTCGCACATGCGCAGTGCGCACCAAGTTGTGAAGCCGCAAGCTGTCACAGCTGGGTGCCAACACTTACAATGCCAGCGCAGCGGAGCAGAGGGGGGAGAGGGGCGAGGCTTGGTGTGGCCCCATCACTGGATCGTGGGACAGGTGAGTGTCTGATTATTAAAAGTCAGCAGCTATACTTTTTGTAGCTGCTGGCTTTTAAATGGGTGGAACTCCACTTTAAGATTGATCCATGGGCAGCTCCCATATTTCTTGACAAAAATATTACTATAAGGAGCGTCTATTTCTATTAATATCAACAGAAAAAGTAACAAACATTAAGCACCAACTATACTATACATACATATTTCTTTGAAGTTTGTCCAGTCTAAGGGTGCATTCACACTTCAGCGTTTTGAATTGTGGGCAGATTTGCTGCGATTCTGCCCACGATGTGAATGACAAATCGTGGGACTTGAGATGCCATTCATTTGAATGCCTAAAAGCACAATGTAGGTCTGCCACAATAAATTGCGCTGTCATCATGAGAAGCATGTCACCCAAAAAAAAAAAAGTTCAGGAGCTATTTTTGGGCAACAAGCTTCCCGCGATGCGAGTTGCCGCGCTTGCAGCGTGATTTTAGGTCATTCAAATGAATGGCTTCTCAAATACGAGTCCCGCGATAGGTCACTCACACATCGGCACAAATCTGCCCGGGATTCAAAACGCTGAAGTGTAAATGCAGCCTAAGCCTGACCAGAGACAGGAGAGAAATGTCAATTCTCACTTTTCTAATTCCAATAAATGGCTCACAGCTAGAATGAAGGACTATGTATTGCACACAATGTACTCCATCTTTCCTCCAAGGAAGAAAAATGGTTCAACTGATTCTAAAGCCTAATCACTTTAAGGCCTCATACACACGGGCGTTTGACGCCGGCGTTTTTTTGCAGCTCTCCATGTTATTCAATGGCCCTCTAAAAACGCCGTCGTTTTTGAGCAGTAGAGGGCGTCGCGTTAGTGAGCTGTTTCTAGAAGGCAGGACCAGGGCGTTCTAAGGCTGTAGCGTTTTGGCGTTTGACGCCAATCGGAAAAATGCTCGCTAACACCGTACCAGTGTTTTTTGACGGCGACGTTTTTAGGTTGAAAAAATAGCAGAGGACTGATTTTTTTTTAAAAAACACCTATTGACGCCGACGCTCACCAACGCTGATGCAAAACGCCGAAAAAAACACCGATTTTTTTCAAAACGTCAAACCCGACGCTTTGCTTATTTTTTTTTCAGATGCCCGTGTGTATGAGGCCTTAAACTTAATGCATTCTTAGCATTAACATAAAAAATGTTTAGGTATTGATTTTGCACCCCACCCCCTCAATACAGCACCAAGTTGGATAAAAATCAATGATTTAAAAAATTAAAATGCTTTTGGAGTAAAAATCTAAAGATAGTTTTCTATTTAGGATACATTAATAAGTTTATTAAACATGAAATGGAGCCTAGTTATGTAGCATGAGGCTGTATATTCTGCAATATTTACATTTTTGGTAAACTCATTCAATGAATCCAAGCTCTGCAAGCTGAGAGAACATGTACTGCATTGATGCATTCACACAATTGCACAGTAACCATGAGATAAAACAAAGTTCAGGAATATTCCTTTATCCTATTGTTTTGCAAATCTAAGTACACTACAAACTGTATGATTGAATTAGATCTGATTTTGCTCTTTTACTAACCTGACCGCTAATTATTCTAAATAGGAAACATTCATTTTGTTTGCAACCCTTGCGGACCCCTGATGTGAGCAGCTCCGTGTGGCAGTGTGACCCCAGCTTTATAATCCCTTCCAGCCCCATCACAGAGATCACGTTGGAGTCTTCAGTAAACTTCAAGACTTCATGCACACATGGCATTCTGCTATCTCTACTAAACTCCTTTCCTCCTGCAAGAAAAGTTTTGGGAAGAAAAAAAAACAAAAAACCACTTGACATATGTAAACTCGTGTAATGTGTTTAGGTGCGTCAAGCACTTGTGCTTGAATTCATTTAATTGGCCAGAATAATAATTTATTCTGGCCACTGAATTAAATCCTCAAGCTCTATATGCGCCCAGTGTTTTTACGTCCATTCTTCCTTTAAAACGCCTATGTGTGCATGGACAAGTAGGATAACACGCAGGGGCATTCAGAGACAGGGAGAAAAAAAGCCCCCTAGGAGCAGCAGAAGAATCATACAGTGTGCATGAGGCCTAAGACCTTATGCATCTTAGGAGTTTATCCCCGATGCATGAAACTCCGGCATTTAGGTGCCGGCAGGAAAAAAAAAGGCTGCTGTGTCAGGGTGGTGCACGTTCGTACTACTCACCGTCCAGCCTCAGCAGCTGTCAGTCTCTCAGAGTTTAATAGGCTGAAGGCAGGATGACTGTATGATGTACCTGTGCCTTCTGCCCACACTTTAAATAGGAAGTAAACCCAGACTGGGTTTACTTCCTCTGTATTCCCCTGTAAATTAGATGCATAGTAGCCCATTATGTGCCACTTACCTTCAAACGAAGCCAGCGACGTCCAGCATTGTCCCCTGTGCTGGCCGCATCCATCTTCAGCCCCTCTTCCTTCCGGGGCCACGATCTCAGGCTCTGACTGGCCGGAATCGTGTGACGTCACTCCCGCGGGAGCCGCCAGTCGCAGCACGATATCAGTGAATAAACAGTACGGAGGCCATTTCTTCACTGTGCATGTGCCGAAATGACGTTGGCACAGCACATACACTGCATATCTCCTGAACCATGCAGATTTGGAAGATATGCAGGGCACCTACAGGTAAGCCTTATTATAGGCCTACCTGAAGGTGAAAGTGGTTGTCACGAGTTGACAAACACCAAAGCTTCATGTCCCGGGGTTAAATGTTCAATATACACAAGGCCTATACAGGCGGTCCCCAGGTTACAAACAAGATAGGGACTGTAGGTTTGTTCTTCAGTTGAATTTGTTTGTAAGTGGGAAGAGGTACATTTTTTAAGTGCAGCTTCAGCCAAAACAACTATTTTTAAGCTTTTTGGATAGCATAGGGAAGGGGTAACATCCCTGTAATGGTTGTTTTGCTGTCTAGGTTTCTGTTCAGAAGATTTCACCCCACTTCCTGTCCCAATGATAATTGGATTTTGAAAATTTTGGGTTGTTGTGGAAACAAACCTTGGTGATAAAGCATCAGTGGAGACCCCTTTTTCCCATAATAACTCTTACAGGAGTGAATTCCCCTTCCTAGGGGGAGATTTCCTCTCACTTCCTGTTGTCTCCCTCCGTTTCTAAGTAGGAGTCATTCATAAGTCGGATGTTTGTAACTAGGTGACCGCCTGTACTATGCAACGTTACTTGATCTAGGGCTCCATGGTAGAAAGAACTACAAGAGCTGCATTAGTCCAAAGAGACAGTGTTACCAGGGTCTGCCCAGAAGGCTGCAGTTGGGATTGTTAGACCCAACAAACATACTCGAGTCAATTTACAGAAAAGCCAATAACATAAGAGCAGGTCTTTATAATGTGGGAGGAAACCTGCATGCAATCTCCATGCACATACATGACTAAGCCCCATCTCTTCACATAAGAGACAGAGGGCCTTCAAACATCGGAGGCAGCTGTAGGTGGTGCTTAAACTGTTGCCAGCACCGTGCTACAGAAACAATGAAATGTTGGTATAGCCACACTCATAAAATGAAGATAAAACTGCATTGACCAATCCTGAGTGTGAAAAGTGGGCTATTTTGAGATCATCATCCACATATAGCAATGTTTTTATACCAGGAAGTTCCTGTGTTTGGCTAAAAAGGAGAGCCATCCTTTGTAGTCTATTTCTGCTTTGTTTTTCCTATTCTTGACCTCCATACATCGCATATCCTGCTGCAAGAATAGGCACTGCGCACGGCTTTGCTCAGGTAAGTACCTGAAACACAGCAAAGGCTCCAAGTAAGTAACTCCCAGTCCTGATTAAAAGGATAAGATCACCTTTCAAAAAAAAAAGTAATAAATGCACATTTTTAGGAAGGTAAAAAAAAATTTACTATTTTTTTATTTTTTTTTTAGGAGCCTGGAAAGCATTGATTGCAATGCAGGACACCTACAGACTGTCATCGTAAGCTGTACAACATAACGGCAGGCAGTTACACACTGACAGGGAGAATCAAGAACTACCAGAGAGCTCAACAGCACCACCATAGGTCATTGGAAACTACAAGCAGACAGCCGCAAAGGTGTACCGCAGGTGCCCCCCTTTTACTTACCTGAACCCGATCGTTCCAGTGTCGAGAATGAGCCCAGCAGCTCCAGCCATTCGCTCGTGTCCTCATTGGATAGATTGATAACAGCATTAGCCACCAACGCGGGGGCAAGTCCTGCTGTCTGTCAATAGGCGCAGCAGCAGGACTCGGGAGTGTGCCCGCACGGGTGCTCCCAGGGAAAGCGCTTCTCCAAGGGGGGCATCCGCTAAAGAGGAGGAGCCAGGAGCGCCGCCGGGGGACCCCAGAAAAGGAGGATCGGGGCCGCTCTGTGCAAAACCCTTGTACAGAAGAGGTAAGTATGTTTGTTATTTAAAAACAAAAAAACACTGTTTAGTATCACTTTAAGTCAATGTTCAAATGACCGCATCAGTAGATTCTTGCTATCAGTCCTAAACCCAGCTTTCAAACAACGTGTACAAATCTGACAGTCGCCACTTTTTGCACTTTGTATAAATCAAGGGCTGGTGCAGTTGTGGTTACATGAGAATCAGGCCTACAGCTGACCCTGGATGCAGACTGCATGTAGCAAGGATCAACATTTTTACTGAGTTGTTGGATGAAGCTTATCAGCCAGTTAGTATGCAGCCATAGCACAGAGCGCCGCCGCGTCCACAAAGGGCATTCAGCAAACTATCTGCACCCATGCAGCTGTGTGAAGGGCCAATTTGGTCACAAACAGTATCTCACAAAAGTGAGTACACCCCTACATTTTTCTAAATATTTTATTATATCTTTTCATGTGACAACACTGAAGAAATGACACTTTGCTACAATGTAAAGTAGTGAGTGTACAGCTTGTATAACAGTGTAAATTTACTATCCCATCAAAATAACTCAACACACAGCCATTAATGTCTAAACTGCTGGCAACAAAAGTGAGTACACCCCTAAGTGAAAATGCCCAAATTGGGCCTAAAGTGTCAATATTTTGTGTGGCCACCATTATTTTCCAGCACTGCCTTAACCCTCTTGGGCCATGGAGTTCACCAGAGCTTCACAGGTTGCCACTGGAGTCCTCTTCCACTACTCCATGACGACATCATGGAGATGGTGGATGTTAGAGACCTTGTGCTCTTCCACCTTCCATTTGAGGATGCCCCACAGATGCTCAATAGGGTTAAGGTCTGAGGACATGCTTGGCCAATCCATCACATTTACCCTCAGCTTCTTTAGCAAGGCGATGGTCATCTTGGAGGGGTGTTTGGGGTCGTTATGTTGGAATACTGCCCTGCAGCCCAGATTCCGAAGGGAGAGGATCATGCTCTGCTTCAGTATGTCACAGTACATGTTGGCATTCATGGTTCCCTCAATGAACTGTAGCTCCCCAGTGCCGGCAGCACTCATGCAGCCCCAGACCATGACACTCCAACCACCATGCTTGACTGTAGGCAAGACACACTTGTCTTTGTACTCCTCACCTGGTTGCCGCCACACACACTTGACACCATCTGAACCAAATAAGTTTATCTTGGTCTCATCAGACCACAGGACATGGCTCCAGTAATCATGTGCTTAGTCTGCTTGTCTTCAGCAAACTGTTTGCGGGCTTCCTTGTGCATCATCTTTAGAAGAGGTTTCCTTCTGGGACGACAGCCATGTAGACCAATTTGATGCAGTGTGCGGTTTATGGTCTGAATACTGACAAGCTTACCCCCCCCCCCCCCACGCTTCGACCTCTGCAGTAATGCTGGCAGCACTCATACGTCTATTTCCCAAAGACAACCTCTGGATATGACGCTGAGCACATGTACTCAACTTCTTTGCTCGACCATGGAGAGGCCTGTTCTGAGTGGAACCTGTCCTGTTAAACCGCAGTATGGTCTTGGCCACTGTGCTGCAGCTCAGTTTAAGGGTCTTGGCAATTTTCTTATAGTCTAGGGCAGGGGTGTCAAACAGGCGGCCCTCCAGCTGTTGCGAAACTACAAGTCCCATCATGCCTCTGCCTGTGGGAATCATGCTTGTAACTGTCAGCCTTGCAATGCCTCATGGGATTTGTAGTTCCGCAACAGTTGGAGGGCCGCCAGTTTGACACCCGTGGTCTAGGACATCTTTATGTAAAGTAACATTTCTTTTATTCAGATCCTCAGTTCTTTGCCATGAGGTGCCATGTTGAACTTCCAGTGACCAGTAGGAGAGAGTGAGAGTAATAACACCAAATTTAACACACCTGCTCCCCATTCACATCTGAGACCTTGTAACACTAAAGAGTCACATGACACCGGGGAGGGAAAATGGGTAATTGGGCCCAATTTGGACATGTTCACTTAGGGGTGTACTCACTTTTGTTGCCAGCGGTTTAGACATTAATGGCTGTGTGTGGAGTTATTTTGAGGGGACAGCAAATTTACACTGTTATACAAGCTGTACACTCACTACTTTACATTGTAGCAAAGTGTTATTTCTTCAGTTTTGTCACATGAAAAGATAGAATAAAATAGTTACAAAAATGTGAGATACTGTATGTAAGCAGAGCCCAACCAAAGTAAAGTGGTCCTGATAAATGCTCAGCGCTTTATAAAAAGGTCAAACACAACAAATATTTTATTACAAATAGAAGGAAATCACCTGACACCCCTACTGGCTGTGAATTCTACCATGACTCCAATAATCATTCCTGGACTAGCCTATTTGCATTAGGCTAGTTAACCCATACCATGCCCAGTCAATGCAAGCGACGATCAAAATTGCTGCATCGCATACAAAATCTATTATGGAAAACAGTTAAAACCGACAGACTGTCTGTCCACAAACACAGAGATCTCCAAATATCCAGACCCAACTAATGTTCAGTCTCAGATGGCATGATCTCTAACAAATCTGGCGAGACATACAGTCAAATTCATACAGACAGACAATCTAGTTGTTCAGCATAAGAACCCTTTCACGTCAGCAGACCGATCGGACCACCTATTGTTCTCTATGAGGCTGACGTGTCCGCTGTCACCCACCTGCATCCAATCGGTACGCTAAAAACAGACGTACTGCCATACGTTAGCCATCTGTCCTGTGGATTGGATGACAATCGGATGGAAACTAATATGCAGTCCATTTCCATCTGACCGGCCCATAGAGAACAGCGAGTCGTGTCCATGCCACTCTGCATAGCGGAGCAGACACAGACCTGTCGCCAGACTGCTCAGTGGGGATCAGGAGAGAGATTCCCCACTTGGACGGATTCCACCCCGTGTTAAAGGGGCCCAACTTCTAGACTGAAGTGGATTCAACCCCTGGTATCCATCTTTCTACAACGTGGACAACATAGCTGCTGTCAGGACATACTGACCAGCAAGATCAAGAGCGCCCTGCATTTTTACCCCACTCTGCGAGATGGTATCTGCCTCCACAGCAATGTATAGGAGTGACTGGGGGAAAGATTATTTGTGTATTATACTGGTGATAAATACATATACCATCTGGTGGAATGAAGTATTGATAGGGAATACAAACAGGAGATCCTGAAGAACCGACGTTCCGCTACTGCGAAACGCGTCAACCCTGTGTCTACCGATAAAATAGGACTGGCAAAATAATAAGAACTACCAATATTGATTTTTGTTATTATTTGTAAATAACACTAGATTTTATAAAGGGGGAGATTTATGGTGTATTAAACAAATGATAACCATTTTATATAAAAATAAGATCAGTGTCATGTATAAACTAAATACAGATGCATGGGCTTTGCATGCTGGAATTTTAAGTCCCATGATTTCAGGGATGCCAGCATCTATAGCTTACATATGACAGTAAGGCTCTACCTTTACATAACTTCTAGACCCGAGGGGGAAATGTGAGCTTGCGGGGTCAGGATATATACAAGCAATTGGCCATGGTACCTGAATAATACCCAAACAGATAACCATACAGAAAATTGAGAGCATTCCATCTTCCACAGATAATCATTAGTATTACTAAACCCACAACAGTAAAATCAGTTGATATATGCATCAAAACATGCTCGTTATACTCACTGTGGAACCTAAGGGGTTAATCCTCTGCATTGTATAAAAAGGCTACTTGATCCTCCCCTTCTTTCACTGTCCCCGATCCATCTCCTGATAAGACAGAGCTTTGGGGGGCACTCTCCACATGCTCAGTTTGGTGTGTATTGCTAGAGTTGTTTCTTGCGAGAGTGCATGGCCAATCAGCACTGTTCAGGTAGAGTCAGGGGTCTTGCAGCCTCATAGAAGTCAGAGGAGAATGAAAACTCCTCCTGCAAGCTTTAACTAGACATTGATAGAAGTCACAAGACTGCTATATACTGCTGATGAGAAAAGGTATTTAGCAGGTTATAACTTACTAAAATAATTGTATTTCCGTGTTCTGTGTACGGGACACCAGATATAGCAGATGCAGGGTCCTGGGTTTAGTACCACATTAAATCATTACTTTAACCTTTCATATTAATAACTGGCACCTATAGGGCCTATCCATGAGCACCAAAAGCATTCCACATCTGTCTTACGAAAAAGTGCATCTCAATGCTGTTCATCTTATCCACATGCATGTATTGATGTGATGGGTACATGGCATTTCTCAGGGGTGGGCTTTCTGATGGTGCCAACAAAAACACAATGCATGTAGACACACAGCCCCTAAAGGCCTATTCACACCAGGGCAGTCCACTGTGATGCAATATTTAAAGTACATTAATGTGCATTGTTAAGGCAGCCTATTCATTTGCATGAAGTGTCTAGTTATTGGGTTTACATCTACTGTCTCCCCTAAAACCTCGTCTATAACAGAGGACTACAACGCCAACCTCTTTTCCCATGTACGTTAAAGCAGAGCTCCACCCATTCTGACATGTTCCTGGGACAACAATGCCCACCAGCAGTACCGTCCTAACTGAATATTCTAAGTGTTTTAGTATTTCTAAATACCTTTTGTTTTCCATGGAGTACAAGGCAATCATGGAAATCGGCTTCATCTAGCCCAGGAGTCTTCGGGAAGCCTTCCCGATAGCACTTGCCTTCCAGGTTCTCAGTTGATTGACAGGTTACCATAACAACGGGGTGGGAACTTTCACTGACACCACCATTACTATGGCAACCTGTAATCAACAAAGTGCACATTGCAGTGTCATTACTGCACAAGTGTGATATCTGGAGGTGCATGCTGGGTAGTCAGCTGCACCGAATCCCGGAGATACACAGGAGCGGGTTTCAGAGGCCCACAGCCTCGATTGCCCCTGCCTGCCGGGATTAAGTAAGAGATTACAGATTTATAAGTAAAACTACGAGGACAGTTATCACAATATCCAAATTAGATAATATGAGTACTAAGAACTTCTTTTGGATTTGTCGGGCAACAATTACAGCAAAATTGTGCCATTGGAAGTGATGGGGATCACAAGGGTGTCCCACGATTTGCCGGGATTTAGGATCGCGGGCAGAATTGCAGCGATCACACCTGCAATCCAGGACACCTAGATGTGAGCGAAGCCTTAGAGGTCAGCTGGTCTGAAGTTGCGTTTATGTTCTATTATACAGACAGCAAACACGAGTTTCCAAGTTGCACAATATGTAAAGTCTGACTCAGACTTTGTAGGGCGTTAATATGTCATTTCCATCAGAATTAATATTTACTGCCAATATCAGCCTTTCCCACCCTTTCTACCAAAGAGGAATCCTCAAAATATTGTTTAGGTGTCCAGAGAACAGCAGCTAAAAATGATTAGACCTACAGTACATAAGCATGATCATTACAGGCCACTTCCATAATAAATATTACATATGCACTATATTTGACGCCTTAAGCAGATCAACATTTTTATTAACAATCTTGAAATATAAGTGGAATTCCATGCTGGACCCAAACTAGCCTTAAAAATGATCCCTTCCCCCTCGCTACACCTAGGCTGACTAACTTGTGTAATAAAGATGTATATACTTACCTATTTTCAGGCCGCACCGGTCCGGTTATACCATCTCCAGTGTCAGCCTGCCGCAGCTGCAGGGGAAAGGAGAGAGCGGTCCGACAATGTCAGGGAGAGCTGGCATCACCCATAGGCTACTATGACCCATCCATTGTTGGGGCTTCCTCCTCTTCCCTGCAGCTGCCACTGACTGACACACAGGAGCCAGATCATGTCACCAGACCAGAGCAGACTGAAAAGAGAGAAGTATACCCTGCCCCCCCCCCAACCCAGTATCATCGGATACCCACTACGGTCGAGAGGGACTGTAACAGCCTGGCGAGAGAGGAAAGGGGACGTCGACGCCGTCCGACTGTGACCTCTACCATATTGGCCTGGCCACGCCGGACTTTTATCCATTCATATATGTAGAAATAATGTGTTCAATCAGTCGGATCCACATCGCTCCCCCTTCCCTAGTAAAAATTCCGATCAAACCCAGGTCGTACCTTAAGGTGAATATAAAGTTCTAACAATTATTT
>BLSH010340190.1:233203-256996 GCA_018402905.1 Glandirana rugosa
TACCGAGTGGACCTTTTCATCACCGCCGACCCTTGGTGCATGACTAATTACCTCAAAATCCAAGAAAGGTCTCGGCCTCCTCCTGCTTCCTCTTCTGCTGCTGCCTCAGCCTCTTCCTCCACCTCTACAGTGACAGCGTCACCTGCCACCCAGCAAACAGACGATATGACAGCAACGCCACCATGTCCGCCACCGTCCCCAAGCATTTCCACATGGTCCCATGGAAGCTTACAGCTGTCCATCTCCCAAACACTGTAGAGAAAGAGGAAGTACCCCCCTACCCACCCGCGATCCCTGGCCCTGAATGCCAGCATTTCAAAATTCCTGGCCTTTGAAATGCTGTCATTCCGTCTGGTGGACACGGACAGTTTCAAAAACCTGATGGCGGTGGCTGTCCCACAGTACGTGGTTCCCAGCCGCCACTACTTTTCCAGGTGAGCCATCCCTTCCCTGCACAAACAAGTCGGGGACAAGATCAAGTGTGCACTGCACAACACCATCTGTGGCAAGGTGCATGTGCTGAATTTGGTGGTACAGAATTTTCTAAAAAACCACCCGGATATGTCAGAGCTGCTGCATAAAGTGCTGGCCATCTGTGCGCACTTTCGGCGTTCTCACCCTGCTGCTGCTCGCCTGTCTGCGCTGCAGCGGAACTTCGGCCTTCCCGCTCACCGCCTCATATGCGACGTGCCCACAAGGTGGAACTCCACCTTGCACATGCTGGAGAGACTGTGCGAGCAGAAGCAGGCAATAGTGGAGTTTCAGCTGCAGCACGCATGGGTCAGTCGCTCTGTGGAACAGCAACACTTCACCACCAACGAGTGGGCCTCCATGCGAGACCCGTGTAGCGTATTGCGGTGTTTTGAGTACTCCACCAACATGGCCAGTGCCGATGACGCTGTTCTCAGCGTTACTATCCCACTTCTATGTCTCCCTGAAAAAACACTTCGGGCCATGATGGAAGAGGATGTGGCACAGGAGGATGATGAGGAGGAAGAGGGGTCATATCCACGGTTATCAGGCCAGTCATTCGCAAGTGGCTCGGAGGGTGGGTTCCTGCACCAGCATAGGCCAAGTCAAAAATATTCAAGCCAGGGCACAGTTCTGGAGGACGAGGAAGATGAGGAGGAGGAGGAGGAGGAGGAGAATGCATCACTGGAGTGTGGCTGGCGGGATACAGAGGACACAGATGATATACCTCCTACAGAGGACAGCTTGTCTTTGCCTGTGGGCAGCCTGGCACACATGGCCGACTACATGTTGCAGTGCCTGCGCAACGACAGCCGAGTTGCCCACATTGTAACTTCTTCTGATTACTGGGTGGCCACCCTGCTGGATCCCCGTTACAAGGACAACGTGCCGTCCTTAATTCCCTCACTGGAGCGTGAGATGAAGATGCGCGACTACAAGCGCACACTGGTAGAGGCGCTGCTGAGGGCATTCCCAAATGACACCGGGGGCTCAGTGGAAGCACAAGGCGAAGGCAGAGGAGGAGGAAGAGGCCACCAACGCTGCTGTGCCACCAATGTAAGTAGAGGAGAAGGGTGCAACCGCGCTAGGCTATGTAATTTAAATATGGGGAAAAGCTGCCATACCACGACCAAACATAAATTGTTATAAGACAAGTAGAATAAAGAATGGCGCTAAACCCTCAGTAAGAGAGGTCTACAGTTAAATGGGCCTCAATACTTAATAATATGTGAAAGGTGTGTCAATTGACGTGACATATAAATCAATAAATCATGTGTAATATAAATCAACCAATCATGTGAACCATAAAAAAGCAAATGTACATCAATACATTCTAAACTATATCATACTAAAACATCGTTGTGATGGTAATAAGAGAGACGAAGAAGCCTCCCAATCTTTATGGAGACTTAATGGCAGTCTTATGGAAACATGTTCCCAGGAATTATGGAGTAATACGAAGAATACTAAAATATTTATAAAAAGTCTGTGTGATAGTGCAGTCCAACAATAGGAAAGTAATAGTTGTGATGAAACATATAGGGTAGTGGTGATTATTGTTGTGACAACAACGTGATGAACTTTAAGTGGAAATCCGGTCAATCCGTGTATAGAAGAATTCAAGGCTTACCAGATGATGAATGTATTTGCGCCTGGGTATATATAAGGGTGGAAGAGACGTCCTTCTCCAGGGGGGCTCGTCACACAATCCTGGGGGGATTTTCAGCAGGCCATCGCAGGGTGGGGATACGTCATACGATCCAACCTAATCGATCCAGCCTCCCGACCGTTCCTCCTAGTGTAACTGCTCCAAGGGGTGTGACTCTACACATCAAATCAATAAAAAAGGAAGAAGAGGACTCTCCGTCTTGTGAATACCCTCTGTCACAGGGTGTATTTTTTATTGATATCACAGTTCAAAATCCACAGAATATTGTATAAAAACCACAAGCTTATGGTAGAAAATAGAATAAAATTAACGCAGCTATTTGGGATCAGCAGTGTCCGACGCATTTCGTCTCATTAGACGTCGTCCAGGGGCTGCTGACCCCCCAAAAAGCTGTGCTTAAATGGCCCGGGCTGATCGTCTTGAGGGACACGCACTTCCGGTCATGGTGGACCGGCGTGTGTTCCACCGCGATACTTCCGGTTATGCTTAAAACCAACTACAATTAAATATGCCTACAGTAAATCATAAGAAGAGTATCCGTGCACCCCCTTGTTCTCCAAATTCATACTGTCCCAGGTCAAGGGATTTGGTCATAATTTAAGATTTGATAAAGGCACCAGGAGGGTGCAGCGCACCGCCAACATCAGCGTGCGTTCCAAAGACCGCCGGAGAAGACGCAGCGGAAGTGACGCGCCGGAAAACGTCTTGCCAGAAATCGCGTCATCGGTCATTGTTTGCGTTCCACCGCGGGCGGAAGCCGGATGGAATGGCTTAGTGCGCATCCTGTTTGTGTTTCACAATAGGTGGAAGCAAAACAATGCAACTTAATATAGGATAAAGGCTGCAAATTCACTTGGAAACAAGGAGGGTGACCAGGCACGGTTATTTGACCACATACATATATCCAGCAGAACATAAAAAAGCTAACTAAAAGTAAAACTGCGAGTCCGCCCAGAGGGGGTCGAACAGTGATAGGAAGTAAATTAATTGCACTTAAAAAAGCTGGTACAGATACAATAATAAAACCACGACCATTAAAGCGGACAGTGCCTAACTTTAGAAAAATAATAAAAGGTATAAGAAATATAAAATAAAAAATGAAAAATGAAGATGAATGGAGTCAGATGGATCAGTGTACCTATTTGATATGACATCAGGGACATGTGGTGGAAGGACAAGGACCTTGCATGTAATATTGTAAATCTAAAGAGAACATAATAAACCATATAGTTTTGGTCAATATGGGATGGAGTGTGTCCAGTGAGGTCAGGATTTCTTAGTAATATATTTTCTACTGAGAGGGGCCAGAGGGTCAAGCTTTGTTGATGAATGCGTTGATATCCCAATCGATATTAAGGCCGTAGGGATGAAAGCTCTTTAAAGTATATATCCAGAACACCTCTTGTTGAGATACACCCCTGGTATGGTCTCCTCCTCTCCAGGGAGGGACATAGCGGTCAATAACTGAAAAGGGGGTACCTTCGGGATTTCTATTATGACATCTCAAATAATGTTTGGGAACGCTATGATTTGTCTTCCCTTTAATGATGTTAGTGACAAGTGACTCTTGTAGAAAAGGTCCTGATTGTTCTACCCACATACTGTTTGCCGCAAGGGCACGTGAGGAGATACACCACATTTCTGGTCTTGCATGTGCAAAAGCATTTGATCAGGCAAGACTTCCTACTCACAGTCGAGGTGAATTCAGTGATTTTCCTGCTTTTATCCCGATTAAGTTTACAAACTCGACACCTGCGGCAGGGATAGAAACCCTTTAGGTTGTGAAAAAAACTCAGCTTCTTGGGGGGTTCAGCAATATTAGGGGCAATTCTATGATGGAGGGCTGGTGCTCCTCTATATATCACTTTTGCCCTTGTGGGTAGGATGGGGCCCAACACCTTCTCACTTTGGAGTACCCCCCAATGTTTTTTGAAGATATTGATTTGCCTGTGTTGAAGTGAGTACGAGGTAAAAAAGGACCATTTGAAATGATTGTCATCTTTGGATTGAACTCTGACTTTATCTTCCAGTAGCGACATCCTGTTGATTCCAAGGGCTTTGTTCAGTTCCTCCTTGACAACACCTTCTTCATACCCTCTATCGATAAATCTTCCTTGAAGAATCTTGGCTTGATCAATGTAATCTTTCGTATTTGAGCAATTGCGTCTGAGTCTCAAAAATTGACTCCGTGGGACCGACTTAAGCCAGGCTTCATGATGGCAACTGTCCTTCGGTATAAATCCATTTCTGTCCGTCGGTTTAAAGTAGGTCTTAGTACCGATCTGGCCGTCCTTAATTTGAATTACTAAATCCAAAAAGTGTATTTCCGTTCTGCTCGATTCATAGGAAAGGGAGATGCCTATGTTGTTGGAATTGAGTACTTTGAAGAAATTATCCAACTCTTGTTCCGTGCCGTCCCATAGGAGGAGGACATCGTCAATGTAACAGGCCCACAACCGCAGCTGTGGCTGTTGGAGAGCATAGATGACATCCTCCTCCCACTTGGCCATAAAGAGGTTTGCCAAGCTGGGGGCAAACTTAGCCCCCATGGCAACTCCCTTGGTCTGATGGTAGAATTTGTGGTCAAACCAGAAATAATTATGCAACGCTGCAAATTCTAGTAATTCTATAATATATTTCTTCTGTATCTCTGGGATAAAACCTTCTTTGGATAGAAAGTAAGTGACTGCTTCGATGCCCTTCAGATGCGGTATGCAGGTGTATAGAGATGCTACATCTGCAGTAGCAATCAACATCTGGGTGTGTACCTGGGTTTGATTCAGGAGGTTGATGGCATCTTTCGTATCTTGAAGGAAAGAAGGAGTCTTCTTGACAAGAGGCTGCAAAAAGTAATCAACATATTTACCCACCTGGGATGTGACAGAATCGATGCCACTCACTATAGGTCTCCCGGGTGGGTTGAGGGGATCTTTATGAACTTTAGGCAGATAATACAGGACAGGAATCCCGGGAGCTTTAGGTACCAAAAAATCTTTCTCCTTCTTATTTAGGATACCTTTCGAAAAATCTTTATCCAGCAGAGTTTTTAGTTCCCTCTTGTATGTTGATGTTGGATCTTTGTGGAGTGGTTGGTATGTGGAGCGATCACCCAAGATACGTTCCATCTCGTTTCTGTAGTCGAGTTTATCAAGGACTACGATACCTCCTCCTTTGTCTGCAGGCCAGATGATGAGATCCTTCCTCTCGCATAGGGACTCTAACCCTTGTTTCAGAGAAAAGTCTACCCTTGTCTTTTTGACGTGTAGTTTGTCAAGATCTTGTAAAACTAGGTCCTTAAAGATCTTAACTGCCGGTGCTATTTGCCCCGGGGGGTTAAACAGTGAGGGGTTTGCCAAGTTCGTATGCACATTAGTGTTAATAGTAGGGCCTTGAGGCCTGGTAATAGGATTAGTAATTAGATAACGTTGAACATTAATCTTTCTGATGAACTTCTGGATATCGATAAAGGTCTGAAATTTGTCCAAGGGGCGAGGTGGAGCAAACCTCAAACCTTTATTCAGAACATATTTCTCGTTGGGGGTGAGTTCAGTTTTACTCAAATTAAAGATGCCGGATTCCGTTAGTTTCTTTTCCATTTTTTTGGACCTTTTCCTCCCCCCTCTGGTACCTCTACTGGTTCTTGATATCTTCTCCAGTCCCTTTCTCCCCGATAAAAACCCTGATCCCTTGGGGTTGGTGGATAGTCGTAATTATAATTAAAGGGTGGCTGGTCATGGTCGTCAAGGTATTGGGAGTCATGGTGGTATCTCGTACTAGAAGAGTCCCTATGTCTCAATGGGGAAAAACGATTGGCAGTCTGTATGGGCGGATTATAGTCCCTGTGGTTTGGGTATTGTGGTTGCCTGCCTCTACCCTCAGGGGAAGCATAGCCTCTTCCTCTTGTACCCGAATTGTATTGAAAATGGGGAGGTTGATAGTGGCCTCTTGTGTTGGACTGACCTCTTCCTCTGTTGAAATTCCGCCCTCTACCTGAGGGGGACCTATAGCTAAAAGGTCTCACTCTCCTTGGGTTTGAGTCTATTTGGTTGGCAACTCGAGATGGTGGTTCCGGAACCATCACTGCCCTTGCGGTATCCATATTGGTGGGGGGAGGATTAGTAGGGTTAGTGATCCCTCCGCTTGCTTCTTCAGTGGGCGCTTCGTTGAGTTTCCTCTGCCATTTGAAAACGGAGCCACTTTTGTAATCCTCAGTATCTCTGGAGTACTTTTTTTGTTTCTTAGTGCGTTGATCGCATTCCTCCTTCTCCAGATGGATTTGTAGATTAGACGATAGAGAGTTGTATTCAGCAGAACCTTTGTGGGGTGATAATTTATCTTTGAGCTCTTTGATCTCGGCGTCTATGGCCGGTATCCTTTCTTGTTTCCTTCTGACCATGAACTGGAGGAGTTTGATACCCGCTTCATTGAAAAAATTGTACCAAGTGACCAAATCTTCCTCCCATCTAAGGCTCCTGGGCGCCATTTGTTCTCCTATATACTGGTTCAAAAATGTTACATCCCACTCTAGGTGTAGCTGTGCCACCGCCAGCACCTCAGAAGTCAGGGTTAGCATGGCCGAAATGTGGCAAAGCTTTGTCAGCAGCCCGCCACAACAAACAGCACCACCAGCCGATAGACAACGTCTTAGCAGGAGGCAGCATTTCAGCAACATGGTGCAAGAGTATGTGTGCACACGCCTACACATACTGACTGATGGGTCTGCCCCATTCAACTTCTGGGTCTCCAAATTGGCCACATGGCCTGAGCTTGCCCTTTATGCCTTGGAGGTGCTGGCCTGCCCTGCAGCCAGTGTATTGTCTGAACGTGTGTTTAGCACGGCTGGGGGCGTTATGACAGACAAGCGCAGCCGCCTGTCCACAGCCAACGTGGACAAGCTAACCTTTATTAAAATGAACCAGGCATGGATTCCACAAGACTTGTCTGTACCTTGTGCAGAATAAACATTTAGATCGGACTCACACAGCAATTCGTATACTTGTTTTTTTGAATAGGCCTCAATATTTTGGGGGCTACCCCAATTATAAACAAACAAAAAAAAACAGTGTTGGCTACCTCCTCCTCCTCCTCGACCACCGCCACTTCCACCTACACTGCCACGGTCACGGGCTAGTCAACCTCTAGGCTCCTACTCCACATCCACCTCCCCTTCCCATTTTTTTTTTATTTGATTTTAATTTATTTTCCCTATCCCCATTTATTTGTAGGGCACTTGCCCTACTCTTACCCCCATTTTACTTCCTTTTGCAGCCCTCTAGCACTTGCCAGGACTTTGTCACAGCCATTTTTGTGCCTAAAAGTTTGGGTCCCCATTGACTTCAATGGGGTTCGGGGTCCGGGATAACGTTCGGTGCCGAACCCAGACTTTTTCCCAAAGTTCGCTCGGACCCGCAGAACCCGAACATCCTGGTGTTCGCTCAACTCTACTCCTGACCCCTGACTTTGTGTATCACTTATTCCTGCCCCCCGCGTTTTACTCCTGACCACGGGTACGCTGTGTGTGTTATTTAATACTGACCCCTGTGCATTACTTAATCCTGACCCCTGAACTTTGTGTGTTACTTACTTCTGAACCCTGTGTGTTACTTATTCCTGACCCCTGAAGTCTGTGTATTTAGTGATTCCTGACCCCTGAACTCTGTGCATTACTTAATCCTGACCTACGGACTCTGCACTTTACACTTTCTTGACCCACAGCAGCATAGTCATTTAAGCCCCACCTACTGTAACTAAAATATGGCCACACCTACAACTCATCATGGCAGGCTACATGCACCATATCATTGTCCTTCTTGTGGTGCCCAAGGTATTTTGCCTTTATACTTTTAATGTCTGCCTTTTGTTCCAAAACTCTGTTACCAGTTGTCTCAGGGCATGTTAAAAATGGGTGCATGAATATGTGTGTGGCTACAAATCTGGTAACTTTACCCTAACTCAGTGGTTCTCAACCACCAAGCCATAGCCCACTGCTAGGTTGTGGCCTTTCTTCCTCCCTGGCCTCCCATGGTGCCCCCCAAACCTCCCATGGTGGCACACAGTTGCCCTAGGCCCTGTGAGAGCTCCAGTGTCAGATGCATCAACCTCAAGGATGAAGGGTAACGTAGGATCCGGATGTGCCAACACAGGAGCGGAAACAAAGGCAGCCTTGAGACTTTCAAAGGCCTTAATGGACTCTGGAGACCAATTCTGTGGGTTGCGGTTCTTTCTGGTCATATAAGTCAGGGGCTTGACCAGAGACAAGAAGTTACGAATAAACTACCGATAATAATTGGCAAAGCCAAGAAAATGTTGTAGTGTACGTAAACCCACGGGTCGGGGCTACTGTAGAACTGCCGATAGCTTCTCTGGGTTCATGGAAAAACCAGCAGTGGAAATGACATAACCCAGGAATTTAACCTGTTCACAATGGAACTCGCACTTCTCCAATTTACAATACAGGTTATTATCTCTCAGCCTCTGAAGCACACGACAGACATCTGTGTGGTGGCTTTCTAGGGACTTGGAATATATGAGGATATCGTCGAGATAAACCACCACACATTGCTGCAACATATCTCGGAGGACATCGTTGATGTATTTCTGAAAAACTGCCGGAGCGTTGCAAAGACCAAACGGCATTACAAGGTATTCGTAATGGCCTGTCCTGGTATTAAACGCAGTTTTCCCCTTATCGCATCCTTGAACCTCACAAGATTGTATGCCCTTCTCAGATCAAGCTTCGTGAAAACCGTTGCTCCCTTGAGGAGGTCAAAAATCCCATAATCAGTGGAATTGGATAAGCATTCTTAATCGTGAAGCAATTGAGACCCCTATAATCGATACAAGGTCTAAGTTTGCCACTCCTCTTTTTCACAAAGAAGAAGCCAGCACCAGCAGGAGATGAGGATTTGCGGATGAACCCTCTAGAAAGTGCGTCTGCAACATACTCCTCCATGGCTTTATCGTCCTAGACAGACAAGGGTAAACCCAGCCCCTAGGGGGTATTGCACCAGGTTGAAGGTCAATAGCGCAATCATACGACCGGTGTGGAGGCAAACTACCGGCTTGACCTTTATCAAAGACATTGCTAAATTTGCGGTATTCCCCTGGCAGGGAGGAGAGGGAAGAGGTACACAAGACCTTAGCCACTTTCTGAAAACATGTCTTAATGCACTGTGGCGACCAGAAAAGAACCTCAGCATGAAGCCAATCAAAAGAGGAGTTTTCTGTAACCAAGGATAACCAATAACCACTGGAAAATGAGGAGAGGAAATGACTTGGAATTGGATTATCTCATGGTGAAAAGCCCCTACGGCCATGGTAAATGGAGCAGTCTCATGAGTCACCTGGGCAGGCTGTAGAGGTCTCCCATCAATAGCCTCAATGGCAAGTGGAGTAGCCCAGAGCTGCAGTGGAATCGAGTGCTTAAACACAAATGCACTATCTATGAACAGGCCTGCAGCCCCAGAGTCTATTAGAGACTTATCTCGATGGACAACTCAGACAAAGAAAGGGTAACTGGAACCAAGGGCTTATCCTTACGGATGACTGCGGACAAAACAACGCCACCTATAGTCTGTCCCCTACAGGACCTCAGGTGCAAGCTGGGAAGGAAAAGACTTCAAAAAGTGACCTGCATGACCACTATAAAGGCACAATCTCTCCCTCCTCCTAAAGGCTCTCTCATCCACAGAGAGACATGTGAAGCCCAACTGCATGGGTTCTACCTTACTGGCAAGGTATGGGAGGTGAGGGAGTCACGGGTGGGACTACAAAGCTTGGAGCCAAACGTACAGGAGGCTTCCGCAAGCACTCCATAAAGGAAGGTCTCTCTCAGAGTTTGCCATCAATGAGAATGGCAAACGTGATCAACAGTTCTCTTCCCCTGCTTGATGGACATGAGGCTTTTGACAGCAGTAGTGGAGCGTGCAGGATCGTCAAATAACCTTTTAAAAAGGGCCACAAACTCTGGGTATCTCTGGACAATGGGTTTTTGCGTCTTCCATAGAGGCTTTTCCCAGCCCAAGGCTCTGTCAGAAAGCAAAGAAATCAAGAAGCCTACTTTGCTTCTGCCCATGGGAAACGCCTGGGGCAGCATCTCAAAGTATATCCCAACCTGGTTGAGAAACCCTCTGCATTGAACTGGATCACCCCCAAATCGATGGGGAAGTGGAGCGGAACCAGATATACCCCCTATAGAAGTAATATTTGAGGTGGGTGCTTGCACAGAGACTTGAGCATCAGCAGGAACAGCCACCGTAGGAGGATCCAGGTGAGCAGTGCACATCAGAAGGGTCTGTAACTCTATGGCAAACTGATCCATGCGGTGATCCTGCTCATCCAATCTGGAAAAAATATTACCATCAAGTTGATTGACTGCATCTTCTGAATTAATGGTTTTGGCCTACTGTCAGGAACCATGAATGAGACCAAGACAGAAGTGCAGCAAAATCACACTTTTTACTAAAAAGGAAAAATGTAATAAATAGATTAAATGTGGTCAAAACATAGCCAGAGTTCGGTAACCAGAGCGAATAGTCAGAGCGAGCCAGTGAAGCAGGAGTCCAGAGATCAGCGAGGTCAGACAAACGGAATGCAGGATCAGGAGCCAGGAGGAGGAGAGTGAACCGAGCAGGGTCTTGAATCCAGGAACCAGAAAGGAACGTCAAACAGGCAAGGTCTTTTATAGGAACACACAGCAGAGATTTCTCCAGAGATGTTGACCAAGGCGAAGGCATCTGTGATCTGATCCAGGCAGTTTATATAGCAGCAGAGCTGGCTAAACAAGGCAGGATATGGTCATCAGGTGAGACACAGTGGAAGCTGAAACTGCCAATTAACCCTCAGCTGAACAGCTTGCTCTGAGAAGAGTGAGCTAAGCCCAGCCCTGACACCATTTGCCCAACAAATTGCCTGCGAAAAAACACATAACCCCCCAGCCCCCGGGCCTTGGCATAATTTTCTATCACACACCCGGTACCGCTGCCTCCACAATCTCTAAATGAACTGTAGCGCCCTCTACTATAGATAGGTGCTTAGTGTGAGTTTTTTTGGTAGGTGAGGTAAATTTAGTCAGGCCTGATTGTTTTGATTCTTTGCAGGGGAGAGGCCCAGGGAGAGATGGAGACTGCATGCAGAAACACCCCTCGGTTACTCCTCCCCTTTTCTTCAGAAAGTTCTGGAAAAGGGGATGGGAAGAGAAGGTGAGGTTTTCTGAGGTATTTTAAAGGAGCTCTGACCATTCCCCAAACCGGATTGGCAGGGGGCAGGCCTCCTTAAATACTGTGGTCTGCCCAGTGGAGGGAGGAGAAAGTTGGAAGTCTGAAGATGTTATAGTGTGGAGACTGTCGCGGCCTAGGGGAAGCTCCCAGTCTGGGGGGTGACCTCAGGCCTGGAGTGCTTGGGTGCAGCCAGGAGGAGCGAGATCTTTGTAGCAGGCACAAGGCAGAGTGAAAAGAACAGCAGGAGAAAGCACTATCGAGAAAGAGCTTCAGTGTGGAACTACAAGTGTCAGCAGTCGGAGCAAGATACCCTGGGATACTGTTGGAGGCATGCCAGAGCAGATTGGGGTGAGAGACAGTCTGAGAAGGATGCAGAAGCCAGTGTGGGACTTTGATGTTGCTGTGGCAGTGGAAAAGGTCATCGCAGCTGGAGTAGCTGGCAGGGCCTGCAAGAAGATGGGCTGGAAGTAGTAGTCCATCCACCTGGTTAGCACAGAGTACATTGCTACACTTTGGAGGGTATTAGCCTCTGCCTGTAATGGGCAGTCCGGAGGTCCTGCTTCAACTATAACAGGCCTCACTATGTACTAGCTAGGCCAAAGAAAACGTTTGGAGGCCTGGTAAATATACTTCCAGGTCTCACCTACGAGAAGCAAGTATTGTGCAGGAGAGAGGTACAAGGGGTGAAACGTGCAGCAAGTGTCAGTGCTGGAGTGAAGAAGGAAAAGTGTATAAAAGGCAGTGTATTTAGAGGTCCCATGTAAAGAACTGTTTGATCCTTGGGCATCCCATAATCATCCCTACCCCATTCAAGTTCAATTCCCCTAAATAAAAACAACAAAAACAAAGTACCAGCCTGTTCTGTGACTCCGGATGTGTGGAGAAAAGGTGATTGAGGGCAATGTGATCAGGTGAACCACAACAACCAGCCACCCCTCTGGCTACAGAGCTGTTATCCCTTGCAGTCTGGGGGCAGCTTCACTGCAAGGGAGAATTTTAAGAGGTTGCTACAGCATCATGTATGTCTTATCTTGGTGGTAGACACTGCCATTTCTTTCCACATTGGACTGACAACATAGATGGTATGTACATCTGTGAGCCTAGGTGAACGGGCGTTAAATACGAAGGCTGAATGACATACATATGTGATGAGCCCATCTGGTAGGACACCTTTCACTTTGTAGTTGTTGGGAGGTGTGAAAACAGATTCTCTGTGTCAGTTGCTTGAGGATCAAGTGGCTGCAGCACTCAGCACAATGCGCAGTAATGGCATGCTCTCTCTTGTATAACTGGATTTTTTTTAAAGCCTTCTGTCTGTGGCGTGGCAAATCTACTGGTTCCAACCTGCATGAGTCATATTTTGCCAAAGGTGGCTTCTCCCATAAAATTGAATGTCTGTGCAGATATCCTATACTATGCCTTATACAGTTTCAGCATGGAAGGGTTTGTTGCATACCTCCCAACTCTCTGAGACGGGAACGAGGGACACCTATTAAAAAAAGTATATAGCCATAGGACACACCCCCTGCCACGCCCTCTTAAAAGGAGAATTATACCAAAAAAATTGTTAGGTAAACCCACAAGTGTTTTTTTTTACCACTACTATTACTTTATATTGGCTTTTTAAATGTGCAAATGCAGCAATTTAGAAATTGGATGAAAGGTTTAGCATTGTAAAACACTTTTTGATAGATAAATAGTGCATTTTATATATAGGTATATGCATCAGACCAAAATGAGGGACAAATGAAGAGCAATGAGGGACAGAGGGGCATTGTTCCAAGTGAGGGACAGTCCCTCGAAATCAGGGACATTTGGGAGCTATGTTTGTTGGCTGCAGTAATTCTCTTAAATGGACACTAATCTTTGGTTTAAAAAATCTATTCAAGCATGTATTCTTAACTCTTAACTTAAAAGCCCCTTTTAATGCTCTCAGCCTCCTCCATTAGCTGCTGTGATCTGACTTCCTGTTAGAGGGTGGCTACGTTCATTCTCTGTGGTCTTACTGTATGTAGGAATGTAGCCACCCTCTCCTCCTCACTCCAGAGATTGACTAGGGACTATGAACTTTGGACTATGGGATTTGTAGTGTGCATTGAGCAATGCACATGGCCACAACTAACGTGCACTGCTCATTTCAAAGGGAAGTGAGGGGTAAAGGAAAGGTTTGGGAACTCATGGAGTACATTACAAGGAGGAAGAAAACACAGTAAGAAATCATTTAATAAAAAATAGATTACATGGCCATTAAGTTGATGTGTAGGAATTATTTTTGGATATGAACAATATCGTTTAGTGTCACTCTAAGAATATCTAAAGGTAAAACTTTTTAAAAAAATTTTCCCGCTACCTATTTTACCGCTAGGAAGATCCACCCTCAATCTGAGGAGGCCTGTAATGCTACCAGTGGCGGCTGGTGAAGTTTTAGGATGTGGGGGTGCCAGGCCCCACCCTTCCTTTTTGATCCCTCCTACTTCTCATAAGCCCCACCGCTTATATAATCCACCCACTCTGTCCCCTGTATTCCACATATTGTGTCAGGAGTATGCAGCTCAGCATCACAGGACACAGTATACAGCTCAGCATCACAGGACACAGTATACAGACCCAGCATTACAGGACACAGCATACAGTCCCAGCATTACAGGACACAGCATACAGTCCCAGCATCACAGGACACAATATACAGCCCCAGCATCACAGGACACAGTATATAGCCCCAGCATCACAGGACACAGCATACAGACCCAGCATTACAGGACACAGCATACAGTCCCAGCATCACAGGACACAATATACAGCCCCAGCATCACAGGACACAGTATATAGCCCCAGCATCACAGGACACAATATACAGCCCCAGCATCACAGGACACAATATACAGCCCCAGCATTACAGGACACAATATACAGCCCCAGCATCACAGGACACAATATACAGCCCCAGCATCACAGGACACAATATACAGCCCCAGCATCACAGGACACAATATACAACCCCAGCATCACAGGACACAGTATGCAGTCAGTACACGGTATGTAGTCAGTACACGGTATGCAGTCAGTACACGGTATGCAGTCAGTATACGGTATGCAGTCAGTACACAGTGTGCAGTCAGTACACAGTATGCAGTCAGTACACAGAATGCAGTCAGTACACAGTATGCAGTCAGTACACAGTATGCAGTCAGTACACTGTATGCAGTCAGTACACAGTATGCAGTCAGTACACGGTATGCAGTCAATAAACGGTATGCAGTCAGTACACGGTATGCAGTCAGTACACGGAAAGCAACCAGACAGCTCTGACAGCACCAAACACCCCCCACCCCAGGACCGGCACCTATGGGACAACTGTGGTGAGAGAGGATCCTCATGTGTCTCTCCTCTCTCCTTCAGGCAGCAGCGGCGTCGGATGGAGGACAAAAAGTCAATCATCACCCCCGCCGCAGGAGTTGCGGCTCTGAGGGCACCCCCCCAGGTTCGGCACTTACTGGGCGGCTGTGGAGAGAGAGGATCCTCCTGTGTCTCTCTTCCACTGTCACGTACCTGGTGGACGAGTCTGACATCTGCAGGGGTTACCTCTCTTGTGGCCCTGGTTCGAGAATCCCTAATAGTGTAGACAGGGAGTTCAGGAGCACAGGGGGGCACGAGGGCTGGACTGGATCACGTGATGGTGCGTGAAGGTCCACTAGAGCTCGTGCTGAGCAGAAGAGTAGTCATACGGTCCGGGTCGGCAACTGGCTGGCTAGGAGGTGCAAAAGGAGCAGTTCCCCCCTTCTCCCCCTGTCAAAGTTCCTCTTACTGGTGGCCTGGGTTTGGGCGAGGGTCTCTTGCAGGAGCTTGCTGTCCCTTTCCAGAAACTGAGTCATGTCCTGCACAGCAGGTACGGGGCTCTCTGAGGCCAAGTCGGGCAGAAAGGTAGGGTGGTAGCCGAGATTCGCCCAGAAAGGGGACTGCTTGGTAGCAGAATGGACAGAGGGAGACCCAGTCGTCCTGAGCATAGGAGGAGTAACACCGCAAGTATTGTTCCAGGGTCTGGTTGGTCCTCTCCGTCTGCTCATTGGACTGGGGGTGGTAGGCCGAGGAGAAGGCCAACTCAATGCCCAAGTTAGCGCACAGAGACCTCCAGAAGTGGGAAGTGAACTGCACTCCCCGATCCGACAAGATGGTCGAAATTTCATGTAAGCGGACCACCTCCTTTATGAACACTTCTGGGGTTTCTGTAGCTGAAGGGGTGCCCTTCATTGGGACAAAATGGGCCATTTTTGTGATGAGGTCCACAACCACCATAATTGTATTGCATCCTGAGGATAGTGGTAATTCCACTATGAAATCCATAGCGATCTGGGACCATGGTCGTTCCGGGATAGGTAGCGGGTTAAGTAGTCCCCAGGCCTTAGATTTCTCCGTCTTATTCCTATTGCAAACAGGATACGCGGCCACGTAACTCTGGCAGTCCTCTTTCAGCCGAGGCCACCAGAATGACCGGGAGAGTAACTCTGTTGTCTTATGACCACTGAAGTGCTCAGCCATCTTGGTGTCATGGCAGAGTCCGAGGGCTACCGGGCGGAGTTCCTGGGGGACGTACAGCGTGTTCTCCCACCACCACAATCCCTCTCTTAGTGTACATCGAGGGTCCGGTGGTTCGCTAGGGTGCAGGATTTCCGGAATCGGGTCAAAAGGTCCTCCTGGGTAAGCAGAAAACTGTGAGCAGGAAGGATGGTATCTGGCGGGGAAATGTCCTCTGGGACATGGAACATTCTTGACAGAGCATCCGGCTTGACATTCCTTGCCCCGGGCCTGTAGGTGATGTGAAGTTGAAAACGACTGAAAAACAGTGCCCACCTTGCCTGTCGGGGTTTCCACCTCTTAGCCGTCCGCAGGTATTCAAGGTTTTTATGGTTAGTGAGCTGCTCCTTCCAGGAGGTACCGCCATTCCTACAAAGCCGACTTGATGGCCAGCAATTCCCTCTCATCGTAGTTTCTTTCCGGCGGGGATAACTTCCTGGAAAAGAAGGCACAGTGGGGTGAAGTAAGGCCTTAGGGCCCTGTCTCTGTGAGCGAACGGCTCCCACTGCTGTTTCAGAGGCGTCTACCTCCAAGATATATGGTAGAGCAGGATCGGGGTGTTTGAGGATGGGAGCGGATGTAAACAGCTTCTTGAGCTGGGAGAAGGCGTCTTGGGCCTGAGGAGTCCAGCGGAACCGTGAGTCCTTCTTTGTGAGTTGGGTTATTGGGGCGATGACTGCAGAAAACCCCTTAATGAATTTCCGATAAAAGTTTGCGAACCCCACAAATCGCTGGACTCCCTTCCGGTCAACTGGGACGGGCCACTCCAGGATGGCTGAGACCTTTTGGGGGTCCATGGTAATTCCTGCCGTAGAAAGATGGAACCACAGGAAGGACAGACTGGCACATTCAAAGGCACATTTTTCCGCCTTGGCATAAAGGCCATGTAGCTGGAGACGGGCAAGCACACTCTTGACGTGCCTTCGATGTTCTTCCAGAGAAGGAGAGAAGATTAGGATGTCGTCCAGGTAAAGGACTAGGAACTGGTCCAGAAAGTCCCGGAAGATGTCGTTCACTAGGTGCTGGAAGGTCGCTGGGGCGTTACACACCCCGAAGGGCATGACCAGGTCCTCGTAGTGTCCGAACCGCGTCCGGAAGGCGGTCTTCCACTCATCCCCTTTGCAGATGCGGATGAGGTTGTAAGCCCCGCGTAAATCCAGCTTGGTGAAGACAGTTGCAGTACCTAACCTCTGGAAAAGCTCTGGAACCAGGGGCAACGGGTACTGGTTTTTGATAGTGACCCGATTGAGCTCACGATAATCAATACAGGGCCGGAGGGAATGGTCCTTCTTCTCCACGAAGAAGATTCCGGCTCCGGCTGGTGACGTAGATGGCCGGATGAAGCCCTTCTTCAAATTTTCGTCCAGATAAGTTTTAAGGGTGGCTAATTCCACTTCGGACAGGGGAAAGATCCGACCGAATGGGACCTCTGCTCCCAGTAGGAGATTGATCAGACAGTCGTAGGACCGATGTGGCGGGAGGACATCAGCCCCCTTCTTACTGAAGATGTCCAGGTACTCATGGTAGGGTGCGGGGTGTCACGTACCTGGTGGATGAGTCTGACTTATGCAGTGGGCAACCTCCATTACGACCCTGACTCGGGAACCCCTGGTAGAGCAGACAGGAGGCTCGGGAGTGCAGGATGGCACGAGGGTCGGACTGGGTCACTGGTGTAGATAGAAGTCTGTTGGTGCACTCGTGCACGGAGAGAGGGGTCGTACAGGCTGGGTTGTTAACTGGCGGACTGTGAGGTACAAAGGGGTCAGGCAGAAGAAGGGTCAAATCCGAGCAAAGTTCGTTAACAGGCTGGCAGTGCGGTACAAGGGAGCAAGCAGAAGGATGGTCGGTTCGAGCTGGGTCGTTAACAGGCAGACAGGCAGAAGTGCAGGAGGATCAGGCAGGAGAGTAGTCGTAGGTAATCCAGAGGTCAGTGCAGGCAGGAAATCAGCAGGGTCGGGTTAGCCGGGTCACAGGAACAGGAAATCAGGATACAGGTTGCTCAGACACACACACTATACGCTGTAGA
This sequence comes from Glandirana rugosa, assembly GCA_018402905.1. NCBI lineage: Eukaryota > Metazoa > Chordata > Amphibia > Anura > Ranidae > Glandirana > Glandirana rugosa. Next base: position 251,160 of record BLSH010340190.1, read on the forward strand.
TCAGACAGCAACTTGCTACAGGAAGCAGGAAGTTTAAATAGAGCTGCTCATCCCGGACAAACTGCAATTAACCCTTAGCACAGTGTTCTAACAAGGGGATTACCGCACGGGATTCTGGATCAACGTCTAGATCCAGGCTGAGCAAGGCTCAGGGGTTCTCCGGCTGCTGAGGCAGGCAGTGCTGGGAGCAATAGGAGGAGGAGAATGCTACTTTGCCTGTTGCCCAGTCAATCTGGGGGTTGTGAGACCGAAGCCAGGGGAGACCCAGAATAATTGGGTACAAGGGAGAGGCAATTACATCCAGTAGCAGAAACTCGGCATGTCCCCCTACGGTAGTGGTGTATACAGGGGTGGTCTCCTGGGTGACCATGCCTGACTTAATGTTCGACCCATCGGCTAGTCGGACGACCATGGGGTGTTTCTTAGGTCGGAGTGGGATCTGGTGATGTGCTGCAAAGGCAAGAGCCACAAAGCAGCTACTTGCGCCTGAATCAAGGATAGCCTGCACTGAGATGGTCCCACTGGGGAGCTGGAAGGAGACTGGAAGCACCAGGTTGGCCTTGTCACTGGACAAGAACATTAGGCCCTCTGCATAGTTGGTGGTGCCTTCATCAGCCTTGATGGGGCAGTTCCTTAACAGATGCCCGGAGCTCCCACAATAGAGGCACAATTTCAGGGACATGCGTCTCCTGCATTCGTCAGGAGTACGAGGCGGGTATGGAAGCCCGGTTTGCATGGGTTCCGGTGAGGAGGCAGCGGGGCTTAGAGCCGGGTAGCCGGAGAATCTGGATGGTGTCCTGGTCGGTCGGCCTGGTCTGGCGGATCTCTTGGCCGCGCAATCCCGCAAACGGCGATCAATCTGAATGGCCAAATTGACCAGGGCATCGAGGGTGTGCGGGACCCCGATGCGAGCCAGCTCCTCCTTGAGCGACTCCGAGAGACCCAGCCGGAATTGATAACTGAGGGCCGCATCGTTCCAGGCAGTGTCCGCACTCCACCGCCGGAACTCAGATACATATTCCTGCAGGGCATGGAGGGCTGCCTCCGCTGTGGAAGTCAGATGGGGGTCTTCATGCTGCTGGGTGACCAGGGTGCGAGTGTCCAGAGAGCCCGACCCGGTGGGTACTGAGGTAGCGATTCCCTGAACTCTCTCTTCCAGACAGATGTAGTCATCCTGAAGGGTCTGGATGACTCAGGTGAGCCCAGCAGGGTGCACGCACAGCTCGTCCATGGGAGAGGTCCCCTGCGCAGACTCGGGCAAGGCTGTCCGTTGCTGTCACGTACCTGGCGGACGAGTCTGACTTCTGCAGGGGTTACCTCTCTTGCGGCCCTGGTTCGAGAATCCCTAATAGTGTAGACAGGGAGTTCGGGAGCACAGGGGTCCACTAGAGCTCGTGCTGAGCAGAAAAGTAATCGTACGGTCTGGGTCGGCAACTGGCTGGCTAGGCGGTGCAAAAGGAGCAGAGAGGCGGGTGTTCAGGTGCAGGCAGGGTCGGCAACGTGCGGGCAGCGAGGTACAGGAGGATCAGGCAAGAGAATAGTCATAGACAGGCCGGGAGTCAGGGCAGGCAGAATTCAGCAGGGTGCAAGGAAAGCCGGGGTCACAGATACAGGAAAGTCTCTCAGAGCAAGGCACAGGGTCAGTGGAATGCTGTAGAACGGACAGAACTTGTTACAGGAAGCACACTGTTTAAATAGACCTGTCCGGCACCGCCTCCTCCGGGAGCATGAGGAAACAAGAACAAAATGCAAACAAGTCCTCAGTACAAACTTCTTCTAACATCCACAGTGCGGGCACTCCAGGTGGCGGCTCCTCGTGCTTCTTCCTTCCTTCCTCTAGCCAAAGTGCCGCTAAGCATTCAATAGGATCGCCTGGCGCTTTGGCCAATCATTGGCCTGATTGGCGGGGAGGCATTGTAGTGTTAAAATAGCGAAAATTCGGGCCCACCCTATTTTGAAGCATATTAGAGCTCCAGCTCTAGTCAGGTGCTTCAAAAAAAAAAATCCCCTCACGCCCCCGCCACAGGAATCCATGTGTCCAGCGTCCTAAAAGGGGCCGGGGGCATGGATAGGAAGGGGGCCGCAGGGATGGGAGGGCGGCGCCTGTGCGCCCTTAATGCACGGGCCGTCCTTGAATGCTACACAGTACTCTGGATGGTGGTCTGAGGAGGCCTGTAATGCTGCACAGTGCTCTGGACGTTGGTCCGAGGAGGAGGTCTGTAATGCACACAGTGCTCTGTACGATGGCCTGAGGAGGACTGTAATGCTGCACAGTGCTCTGTACAGTGGTCTGAGGAGGCCTGTAATGCTACACAGTGCTCTGTACAGTGGCCTGAGGAGGCCTGTAATGCTGCACAGTGCTCTGTACGGTGGTCTGAGGAGGCCTGTAATGCACACAGTGTTCTGGGAGGTCTGAGGAGGACTGCAATGCTGCCCAGTGCTCTGTACGGTGGTTTGAGGAGGCCTGTAATGCTGCACAGTGCTCTGGATGTTGTTTTGAGGAGAAGGCCTGTAATGCACACAGTGCTCTAGATGGTTGCAGGGCTTGTAAATGCTGCACGGTTCTCTGAAAGATTGTCTGACTGAGGAGGCCTGTAATGCACACAGTGCTCTGGACGGTCATCTGCGGAGGCCTGTAATGCTGCACAGTGCTAAGTATGCAACACCACAAAGCATGCTACGGTCACTACCTTGCTTGCTGGGAGGGGAAACACTCACAGTCTTTACAAGCGGAGCCCCGAGGAAATCAGAAGTTCACGTGGGTAGACGTCCCTCACTCACATTTGCATTCCTTTTTGGGATGGAATTCATTTTCATCATAGGCTTAGTCAGTTGACGAAAATGTGGGGTAATTTTAATTTAGTTTTCGGCACTGAAAAAATACTGCTGATGAAAATTATGATGAAATTTTTTTTCATTGACGAAATTAACACTGGTGATCAGACACAGGAATAGAGGGTATGTCTTCTAAAATGAATGCAGTGGCTCTGTCTAAAGTGGGGTACACACTATAAGAAAATCGGGCGACAGGTCGTCCGATTTTTCTCGTTGTTTCACAGCAAATCGGAACCGATGAAAGAAAATTGGTACGAAAAGCTTTTTCAAAAGGCTTTATTTTTGTTGTTTATTGTTTCTGATCAGGCGCAATAACGCCTTGTTCTGGTCCCATCCGAGAAAGATTTTGGAGTTTGTCCATCCAAGAATTTTCTTACAAAAATTCAGAATCGGCTGTTGAAAGTTGTGTACACACTATACAAAAATCGTACGAAAATTCTGTGGCTATACAGACTTCATTTTCATTCAGTAAGAGATTCTTCCATCCACACAAATGAGGTGGATGGAGGAATCTGCATTACGGGAATTCATCCCTGGACTTTCCCCTCAGGGCACTAACGAGCTCCGTCCAACCGCAGTTGCTTTTAGTCATTTATGCCGGCCATAGACGGTTCGAATCGTCCAAACCGGCCGGGATTCGAACCATGCGTGGGCACGCTGAATGCACTAAATTGATTGATCAATCAACTTGGGTACAACCAGCTGGCCATGTTTAGCGATTTTCGCTAGCGGCTGCTATAGCCAGTATAACTAATCCCTGTCTTCTTCCAGTGGGGACAGCTTCCCCCGCCCGCCCCCACACTGGGAGCAGACAATTGCTCAGCATGAGGGATTCCCCTGTCAGCACTGTCTGTGTTAATGGGAGAATCGTGAGAATTTCTTTCCTGCAACCTGTAGTTGCGGAAAAGAAATGCGTACCGCCTATGGCCTGCCTTATAGCGTTTCACAGGCTGCCGGTAGAGGGGCTGGATGGTGCACCAAAGCGCTGGGATCTCATGTAAGGAGGTAGCTGTTCCAGAAGGAAAGGCAATCACATAATTTACTGAGCGAACCGCAAGGAAGATGTAACCCAGAGTAACATACAATCTCATCCGCCCTAAGGGAACCTACCTGCTAAGGACTTTGCCACTAATGGACTTCCACCTGCAAAGGTATGCCTGGGCAGTCTAGGAATAGCTAGTTAGGGACTTGAATGTGTGTGGACTATACTGTTGCAGCCTTTATTGAAAGAATGTCTCCTGCACATAAATATGATAGCCTGGTAGAGGTGTAAAAGATGACACGTCGCTGGGGAATGCTTCAAGCCTTGCTGCCCTCTAGGACTGGGGATGTCCTGAAGCCACTACAAAAAAACAAACAAAAGAGGTCACACCAGCCTAATGCATTATCTCACAGCATTTAGTTAAGATCAACAAGAATAATACTTACAAACATGTGAATTAAAATCCCTCATCAAGCTACTCCTCTATAGCCCAGTATTCCTAGACTTGGCACACTCCAGAGTGATCCACTGGGATCCTTAATGGCTAACGCGTTTCTCTGATGAAGAAGGAGTTTTATTTGAAACGCGTTAGCCATTAAGGATCCCGGTGCCGCCCCCTGCACTCTGGAGCTATAGACAAGTAGCTCGATCAAGGATTTTAATTCACATTTGGGAGTATTATTCTTGTTGATTTTAAATAAATGCAGTGGGATAATGAACTAGGCTGATGTGCTCTCTTTGTGTTTGTTTTTTGTAGTGGCTTCAGGACATCCCCAGCCCTAGAGGGCAGCAAGGCTTGAAGCGACGTGGTGTCATCTTTTACACCTGTACCAGGCTACCACACTTACAGTATGCACAGGGGACCCTCTTTTGCTTGTTTTTTTTTGTAGCAGCCTTCAAGTAAAGTTTTGTTAACTGTTTCTGAGCCTGGTCAGAAGTTATTCAAAGGAGTGCATGGTGATATATGGCATATCAGGGCCTGTAAAGCACACACTGGGTACAAGGGATAGGTCACTATAGAGGGTTAATTTGTTAGGACAGTTGGAATAGGAGAATAGTTGGCACAGGTAACCAGGAACTGGTGAGAATGAATAGCAGCCAGATGGCAAGGAGCAGTGCCAGGCTCGGGTGACAGGTCCTCCGGTGGTGATGGGGGTTGGTGCTCAGGCTCCCTCTCTAGGGAGGTTCCCCAGGAAGAAACAGGGACCGAGACAGACCCTATGTATTCAGCCGTAAGGTATGGGAGAGTGGAGGAGTTAATTAAGTGCACACGTGAGGTTTGCACTAGTGCACAGTGGGACCCCATTTTGCCACTGGGAGAGAGCTAGCAGAATTATGCTGTGTGCATAAGGCCTTAAAAGCCATGGGATAAGGAGGTAGCATTTCCAGAATGAAAGGCAGCAATCACACTCATATATGTAAGTTTTCCTGTACAGGTTTACTTTAATGCCTCCATTTTTATTTCCTCCATTATTAGACCTCATGCACATGGCAGTATTAAAAGAAAAGTATAGACTTTGTAAAAAACAAAAAACAAAAACAAACATTCATACTCACCTAGGTGGATGCAGCATCAATCCACTGCTGCATCTGTACCCCACTGTCTCTGTAGTGAGAACTGAGTGATCAAACACCGCTTATACCTCAGTTCTCCCCCTTTGCCCTATGCAGAGAGCAGTGACTGTTAGGGGGCAGGAGGGGCTGTCTCAGGCTCTTGCTGAGAGGCTGAGCCAGGTGCGGACTCTGTCGGGGAGGACGGGGGATTGTCAGTGACGAGAGACGTATCCCGTTTCCCCCTCTTGACTCCATATTCGCCACAAACTAGTGAGTCAAGAGTGATGTCTCTGTCACCCCATGTCTACGTCGTCACCTAACTACGACGTAGGTGGATCCACTCATACTTACAAACAAAAACAAAAAACAAAAAATGTTTCAGATATGAAAAGAAAATTATGACGGTACACGTACTCCAGATTATTACCTCCTTTATTTTTACCTCCGTAATTTCATTTGGACATGT
>BLSH010340190.1:257006-272192 GCA_018402905.1 Glandirana rugosa
AGCTACCTATCCTTTGAATCTGTATCCTGACCTGTTCCTGAGACCCGGCTTGTTTGACCTTTGATTGACTTCCACCTGCACCGACCCCCAGCTTGCCCCACGACCATTCTTCTGCCTGATCCCTTTGTACCTCGCTGCCTGCTTGTTAACGACCCTGCCTGCACCTGACGACCCTTTTGCCTGATCCTTCTGTACCGCTTGCCAGCCAGTTGCCGACCTCAGCCTGCCTCACTACTCTACACCTGCACGAGCCTCTGACGGACCTACCTTGCCACCAGTGTTCCAGTCCAGCCCTCGTGCCCCTCTGTGCTCTGGAACCCTCTGTCTGCTCTATCAGGGGTTCCCGAACCAGGGTCGTAAGAGTGGTTGCTTCCTGCACAAGACAGACTCCTCCATCAGGTGCGTGACATACGGTCACTACCTTGCTTGCTGGGAGGGGAAACACTCACAGGCTTTACAAGCGGAGCCCCGAGGAAATCAGAAGTTCACGTGGGTAGACGTCCCTCACATTTGCATTCCTTTTTGGGATGGAATTAATTTTCATCATAGGCTTAGTCAGTTGACGAAAATGTGGGGTAATTTTATTTTAGTTTTCGGCACTGAAAAAATACCGCTGATGAAAATTATGATGAAAATTTTTTTCATTGACGAAATTAACACTGGTGATCAGGCACAGGAATAGAGGGTAGGTTTTCTAAAATTAATTCAGTGGCTCTGTCTAAAGTGGGGGACACACTATAAGAAAATCGGGCGACAGGTAGTCCGATTTTTCTCGTTGTTTCACAGCAAATCGGAACCGATGAAAGAAGATTGGTACGAAAAGCTTTTTCGAAAGGCTTTATTTTTGTTGTTTATTGTTTCTGATCAGGCGCAATCTTTCTTTTCTGAGTTATTGAAAATCGTACAATAACGGTACACATTGAATGAAAATCGGTCGTTCTGTTCCCATCCCAGAAAGATGTTGGAGTTTGTCCATCCAAGAATTTTCTTACAAAAATTCAGAATCGGCTGTTGAAAGTTGTGTACACACTATACAAAAATCGTTCGAAAATTCTGTGGCTATACAGACTTCATTTTCATTCAGTAAGAGATTCTTCCATCCACACAAATGAGGTGGATGGAGGAATCTGCATTACGGGAATTCATCCCTGGACTTAGTTCCCCTCAGGGCACTAATGGGCTCCGTCCAACCGCAGTTGCTTTTAGTCATTTATGCCGACCATAGACGGTTCGAATCGTCCAAACCGGCCGGGATTCGAACCATGCGTGGGCACGCTGAATGCACTAAATTGATTGATCGATCAACTTGGGTACAACTAGCTGGCCATGTTTAGCGATTTTCACTAGCGGCTGCTATAGCCAGTATAACTAATCCCTGTCTTCTTCCAGTGGGGACAGCTTTCCCCGCCCGCCCCCACACTGGGAGCAGACAATTGCTCAGCATGAAGGATTCCCCTGTCAGCACTGTCTGTGTTAATGGTCGAATCGTGAGAATTTCTTTCCTGCAACTTGTAGTTGCGGAAAAGAAACTTTGCCACTAATGGACTTCCACCTGCAAAGGTATGCCTGGGCAGTCTAAGAATAGCTAGTTAGGGACTTGAATGTGTGTGGACTATACTGTTGCAGACTTTACTGAAAGAATGTCTCCTGCGCATAAATATGATAGCCTGGTACAGGTGTAAAAGATGACACCACGTCGCTGGGGAATGCTTCAAGCCTTGCTGCCCTCTAGGACTGGGGATGTCCTGAAGCCACTACAAAAAAACAAAAAGAGGGCACACCAGCCTAATGCATTATCCCACAGCATTTAGTTAAGATCAACAAGAATAATATTTACAAACATGTGAATTAAAATCCCTCATCGAGCTAGTCCTCTATAGCCCAGTATTCCTAGACTTGGCACACTCCAGAGTGCAGGGGGACCTCACTGGGATCCCTAATGGCTAACGCGTTTCTCTGATGAAGAAGGCTTTTTATTTGAAACGCGTTAGCCATTAAGGATCCCGGTGAGGCCCCCCTGGACTCTGAAACTATAGACAAGTAGCTCGATCAAGGATTTTAATTCACATTTGTGAGTATTATTCTTGTTGATTTTAAATAAATGCAGTGGGATATTGAACTAGGCTGATGTGCTCTCTTTGTGTTTGTTTTTTGTAGTGGCTTCAGGACATCCCCAGCCCTAGAGGGCAGCAAGGCTTGAAGCGATGTGGTGTCATCTTTTGCACCTGTACCAGGCTACCACACTCACAGTATGCACAGGAGACCCTCTTTTGCTTGTTTTTTTGTAGCAGCCTTCAAGTAAAGTTTTGTTAACTGTTTCTGAGCCTGGTCGGAAGTTATTCAAAGGAGTGCATGGTGGTACATGGCATATCAGGGCCTGTAAAGCACACACTGGGTACAAGGGGAAGGTCACTACAGAGGGTTAATTTGTCAGGACAGTTGGAATAGGAGAATACTTGTCACAGGTAACCAGGAACTGGTGAGAATGAATAGCAGCCAGATGGCGAGGAGCAGTGCAAGGCTCGGGTGACAGGTCCTCCGGTGGTGATGGGGGTTGGTGCTCAGGCTCCCTCTCTAACGGTAGGTTCCCCAGGAAGAAACAGGGACTGAGACAGACCCTATGTATTCAGCCGTAAGGTATGGGAGAGTGGAGGAGTTAATTAAGTGCACGCATGAGGTTTGCACTAATGCACAGTGGGACCCCATTTTGTCACTGGGAGAGAGTTAGCAGAATTATGCTGTGTGCATAAGGCCTTAAAAGTCATGGGATAAGGAGGTAGCATTTCCAGAATGAAAGGCAGCAATCACACTCATATATGTAAGTTTTCCTGTACAGGTTTTCTTTAATGCCTCCATTTTTATTTCCTCCATTATTAGGCCTCATGCACATGGCAGTATTAAAAGAAAAGTATGGACTTTGTAAAAAAAAAACAAAACAAAAAAACAAACATTCATACTCACCTAGGTGGATGCAGCATCAATCCACTGCTGTATCTGTACCCCACTGTCTCTGTAGTGAGAACTGAGTGATCAAACACCGCTTATACCTCAGTTCTCCCCCTTTGCCCTATGCAGAGAGCAGTGACTGTTAGGGGGCAGGAGGGGCTGTCTCAGGCTCTTGCTGAGAGGCTGAGCCAGGTGCCGGTCCAGGCTGCTGGGTGGATCCCGACCATATGGTCGGGATTTTTTCAGAGCCTGGACTTCAGCCCACTGTCAGCTGAAAACGGGTCACAGGAGTGCAGAACAAACTGCACTCCTGTGATCCATAGTGGAAGTATGCAGAGTCAGTGCTTAACTATCTTGCGCCCTAGGCAAGACTAACACTCCCCCGCCTGCCCAGGGGGATTTTAACCCTGGAGGGGGTTGGGCTGGGGTGTTGTTAGTCTTGGCTAGGGCCACTCAGGTGACAGGATCAGGGAACAGACTTACCAGACTCCGCCTCCTCAGCTGTGCCCACCTCCGAGTCCCCAGCTGTGCCTGCCTCCTTAACCAACTTCATGACCGCCTATTCCACCTCCAAGTCCCCAGCGGTGCCCGCCTCCTCCGTTGACTTCATGCCCGCCTCCTCCATCTCCCCAGCTGTGCCCACCTCCTCCACCTCCAAGTCCCTAGTTGTGCCCGCCTCCTTCACCGACCTCATGCCCACCTCCTCCACCTCCCCTCCTCCGCCTTGTGTTCCCCAGCTAGGGTTGCCACATCATCCCTTTAATCCAGGACGCATATTAATTCTGGTTCTGTGGCTGATTAAGGTGGCAATTAAACTCACTTGGTGCCTTATCTGCATTACATTAGTCTCAGAACTTGTGTAATTCATATGTGTCCTGGATTAAAGGGATGATGTGGTAACTCTATTCCCCAGCCAGGCTAAGTCAGCAGCTCATGGCTTCTCCCCCTAGGCAGCAGTGCGCCCTAGGCAGCTGCCTAGTTTGCCTAGCGGGAGCGCCGGCCCTGGAAGTATGGCCAAAAAAGCTTTGGCTATACTTCTTTAAATGTAAAAAGTTGCTTGTTCTGCATCTGAACCCATATGGACAGAAAGTATATCTGCTAATGTCTGTATGGGTTAAGGTGCGTACTTTCTGTGCTGCCTCTGTTTACTGTTGTTTACATTTCATGTCACATTAGCGCAAGATGACTTCAGCCTTCTAAAATGACTAAAAGCCAAGATCATTCTGTGCCTAGCAAAAGCTGCATGAACGCCTCAATCAGGAGATGTAAACATCAATAGTGTGTAATCAGCACTGGTGGCATAGAATGACCTTGGCTTTCAGTTATTCGGAATGACTGCAGACCAAGGTCATTCTGCGCCTGCACTGTTACCACTGCCTACACATTGTTTGTGTTTACATGTCGGCCCGAAAGTCACCAGGTAGCAGCGGTGAAACATTTACGTGCGTACAGTGTAAAATATGGTCATATTTGGGCCACGACCGTAAAGTTTCAGTTGATAAAGCTAAATGCCATGGACCAAAATAAAAGTTGTGTGAATGGGCCCCTAACATAGAACACTGCTAAATTCAGATCTATATAAATAACAGATCTGAACACAGTGCATTGTATGGTCATCATGTGCATGATCCCTCATGTACAACTTGAGCAGGCACAATCATTCTCATATTACCGCTCTGTATTCCTGTTGCATACAATGTTTTTGAATGAGCGTTCTATGGAAGTAATGTGTATTGTCTGTGTAGGTGTTATATAGAAATGCCTCCAGCCTTCCTGCACATTCCAACATGTCACTTTTACTCTTTAAAGCATAGAGCCGTCATTTCTGCCTGTATGCTCTGACACGCAAACATCCTTGGCATGCGGAAGACCAAGTCTTCCAATTTATAAAGACATCAAATGACTGAAAATAAGTAATGCGCAGATTAAATATGGAGCAGGGCAAAGTATATATCAGTCTTTCTCAACCTTTTCAACACGCAGGAACCCTTGAAATAGTTCTCCGGTCTCAGGGAACCCCTGCTAAAAATGAGAAAACGATACATTAGTGTGATGGTCAGTGGGAAGAATGCTCCTCCTTACACTTGTTGTCATTGGAAAGAATTACCTTCTTACAGATAGCTAAAAAGATCAATGGTGGCAGTGGAAACTGCTCATTGCTCAAGAAACCCCTGGCAACCTCTGGAGGAACCCTAGGGTTCCACAGAACCCTGGTTGAGAATCACTGGTATATATTATATGTACTTTATGTAGCACCCTCTAGTGTGTGCTACTAGAAGTGAGTGTAGGAAAAGGCATTTTTTTGGCCCAGAGATAAACCTGAGTCAATGAATTTGGGTCGGGGTTATTAGAGGCCAGGGCTGGATGGCTCATCTTGGCAGCTCTCTGGCGCCTCCCCCTGGTATCTGGAAAGTTGAATAACATTCTGGAACTAGTGGGTGGAGGTGACAAAGAGCTGCCTTGAATATGTATGGGCTCTCAGCCAATCCCCAAAAGTGGGCCTGGCAAGGAACTTGGATAACCCATAAATAAACATGGGCCATGCCAGCAGGAGAGTCAGGTGGAAGATGGAGAAGCAATGCTGAGGAGAGGCTGTTGGTGGCCCTTGGGGGACCCCTGCCGGTCTGGAGTTTGGGAAAGCTGGCCTGGAAGGATCCCACCACAGGAGGCAGTTGGAGGGATTCATGACAGACAGGCAGCGGGAGAGAGCAAGCTGAGACAGCGAATAGATCAGCCTGGTGCAGGGACAATACAAGGGGAGAGACTGTCAGCTGTAACAGTGCTCTCTTGAAGACCATGGTGTGCCAAGTCTTCATCTAAACTTGCGCTGGGGAATCTCCATGTGCCAGTCAGGAGGACTGGGAGGAAGAGCAGCCAGGTGTGGCTGGTGGCAGCCAGGTGGGCTTGCATTCTATAGGCAAGTGGAACTGGGATCAGTGGCCACAGGGAAGCAGAGGGAGAGATGTTATGCTCTACTTTTCTTTTTGTGCTACTTTTGTCAAGGGAGTTCCTGCCTGTAATGGGCCTTTACTGAACTATCAATACACTGCTAGGTCTTCCAGGAGTGAGAAACAGGTGCTGTACAAAGGAACCAAGTTTGTGCAGGAGGAAAGAAGAAGAAGATCTGTATAAATAGGGAGGAAGTTGTCCCATTGTTCTGTGCCTGGACATTTTCAAGTTGGGCATCCCATAATTCCCTACCCCATCCAAGTTATCATCCCCTAATAATACAGCAAAAACAAGCCAAGGACTGTTTATTGCGTTTGAGTGAATGAAGGAAATGCTTTGTGACTGGCTGTGCATCAGTGGGGACCAGGAAATCAGCAACTCCTACGGGGGTAGTGCTACATGTATTAAAATGATCTCCTTAGTACTTCTAGCGGCGTAGAAGTTTATAGTATATTTTAAATGATGTACCACCTGACACGGCTGCACACAGTTGAAGTCCAACTCTAGGCTATGTTTTTTCTTATTTTTGATTGTCGATTGATTGGGATTGGAAAAAGTATTCTTATTTTTTTTTTTTTGCAGTCGGTGTCACCACTGAAGAGAAGCACATTCTGCCCTTACAGGAAATAAGCAGAAATGTTTCCAATTGAAGCACAGACCACAAAAAAAAATGGCTATAATTGGTCTTTATGGGGAAACTACAATGGTTTTATGTCAATTTTATTCTAGTTGTTATATTTTCAAAGTAATATATTTTCAAACATTTGTGCTATGCACCCACTGGTGCTTAAACTTTAGAGCCCTTCTCTTGCCACCCAGTGTAAATCCCAGTATGGAGGAGCATGTGACACCTCCCATACCTTCCTACAATGCAGTGCTCTAGGTCTGAGTAGCCGATCACTGGGCCTCAGCGCTATCACATGGGGCATATAAAACTATATTGCTGTGCTAAAAGTGTAAATTAAAAAAAGCGTATCTTAATAAATAGTAGTCCCAAATAGGTTAAAATCTGTGAAAAATGTGATGTGAGTGGAGCTTTTTATTCCAATGTTCTCAACACCCAAGTGTGCCACCACTCCAGCCAACACAAGTCATGAAAGCTTATGAATTAATATGCCATCTGATCTATGATCACTAGGATCTCCCATCTAGTAACATAATATGTTCCACAAGAATATAAAAAAGAAGAACCGGGAAGGTCAACATAGTGTAAAACTGTGTACGCAATTTATTGTTAAACTAAATGACTAGCCACTCACAATGATAAAAACAACAGTAAAATACAAGTCCCAGGATCTGATATGATCTGATCCTGATTAAAGCGGGTGTGGTGACAATTGTAAGCTCCTCCTACGCGTTTCGCCACATCTGACGTCATCAGGGACGCCACATGGGGTAAGTTGGGTGCACAGCAGGTACTGTCAGTATATGCTGGTGAACTTTTATGGATAGTGGTAAAAATCAGAGCGGTGCTGAAGGAAATTTTGAGCTCCAGAGAGTGCCTGGCACAGAATGGGTGAGGACAGTATGGCTTTTAAGTTTTATGACAGCTTCACTTTAAGTCTGCTATAAATATTCTGCATTGTTCTTGTTATGCTTCTAAAATTCAATAAAGACAATAGAAAAAAATTAATTCTTTGATTTTTACTGATCACAGCTTGACAGTTATATTCTATCAGTGCAGAAGTGAATGGAAAAGGCTTTGGACCTGCCATGGAAAGATATTTTCAATTACAAGATATTACATGCTTTGTTTAGGAATTATGAATAAGACTGAAAAGCAAAATGTTCCTAATGAAGTCATTCAGCGAAATGCATAGGTCAATCGGGTGATATCATTGCACTGTTTCAAAGTATCTACCTACCAAATGGCTGTAAAAAGGGATTTTTAAGCCCAGTGTACATGAGGCCTAAAGATCTATATTTCAGAGATTCTAGTGTTTTACAGCAACTGACACTTCCCTGCATTTGAAGCTATCTATATAATATTCTGTTGCTTCTTATGCAGCAAGTTTCAGAACTAATGTTCAGAAATGTATAATGCAAGAAGAAGAGATCTTACTTATTCTAGAAGCTTATATCTTTAATAACTCAAGTTAAAGGATAAAGTAAATTTTATATAAAAGTAAAAAAATGAAAGAAAAAATGTACATTTATTATTTTTTTTACACTAAAGCCTGTAATGCAGCAGATTGCAGGTGCAGTGTCAGGATCCTGCAAACTCTCAGTCTGCCAGCCGATACTTCCCAAACGGACAGGCAGTTAGGCTAGGTTGATGCGTTTTCCCGGTGTGTATTGCATTTTTCACACATTTTTGACATGTTATTAATGCATTTTTTATGCGTCTTGTGTCTTTAGGAGTTGCCTGTTGTCATGTGGGAAAAAACAGCAAAAATGCAGCGGAAAACGCAGTGCTTGCATTTTTTATGTGTGTCTGCTGCATTTCCATTTAAGTCTATGGAACCAAAAATGCAACCTGCTGCTTGTAAAAAATTCCCTGACCATTTCCAAAAAACGCGCTGTTTGAAAACGCACAGATATGAATGTGACCCATAGGAAATCATGTTAAATGTACTGTAGTGCATTTCTACAAAACTGAAAACGCATTGCAAAATGCATAGATGTGAACCTAACCTTACTGATTTACAGGAATAATCAATGAACTATGAGAGTGCTCAGCAGCACCCTCGCAGTTAGTTAAGAACTACAAGCCGTTGGCCACAGTGGCTGACGTTACTTGTAGTTCATTAATTCAAAAAAACTGTGATTAAATGACATGGCCATGTGGGTGGAGCTCTGCATGGCCACGCGGTTTTTAAATTGTGACAGCGGGTGTGGGGAGAGGGTCCCCCATTCGCTGTTGCAGGGAGGAGGGGATCAGGGAGGAAGGGAGGCAGGAACTGGAACACATTACATATTCCACCCTAAATACGGGTAGAACATGTAACATGATTCAAAGGTGAATTTAGCCTTTAACCAATAAAGGCAATCACTTAAGGCCCATTCACACAGTACAACAATTGGCCAACAACGGTTGTCCAACAGCCTGTTGCCTGATAATTTAACCGTTAGTGCGCACGATCCAACGGCCAATTTCCAATTGTTGCCCAACAGATGTTGGCTGACAAGTCTAGAAAACTTTTGTTGGCCAACAAGGCCTTGGCCAATTGTTGGCTCGTGTGTACAGAAGTTGCCCAACAAAAAGTTGGAAGTGCAAACACGCATGCTCGGGATCCAGGAAGTGTTCGGTCGTGTAAACCTGTGTTCCTAATTCACGAATCAAATTCACCTGAACTTCCTCGTTATACACTCGTAACACGTCACTATGTTCGGCTTTATTGGCCGATTACTTGACTCATGTCAGTACGCTAGACACAACTGCCAACAGCCAATTTGGACAAAAGTTGGACGTTTGGTTGGCCAACAATAAACTCAAAACTTTGTGCATAAATCTAATGGCTAGTGTGGTATAAACACTCCACTACTGGTGTTACTGTACATATATTACCAAGTGCAGCTGTGGGTGACCGTGGCACACCAGCAATTTGTATCTGCCTAAAGAGGTATTGTACTACACTGTATAATTTGCTTCAAATTGATGGATAAAATAATCAAAGAGATTTAAAAACTGATTGCCCATGGCATGCTAGCGATCCTATTGCTGGCAACAACTTAACAGTAATAGAAACGCTATTCTGGGCAGAGAGATCCTCACCTGTTTCAACAAATTGCTCTGTAGAATGATAAGCGAGGCCTAGCAAACTCAGTGCAGAATGTCATTTGTCAGTGACGGGGTAATGCCTCACTCATCTGGCCTGAAGGAGCAGGGAGTTGGGCAATTACTTCCTGGGCCTGCAAAGCACTCCTATCACCAACAATTTGCTGCAAAGGCACATGTTTGTGCTGCATAAAGATGCTGTGTATTTCTGGTGTCTGGGATGATCTAGAGCTGCTTACAGCCACCCATACACATGAATTGGTGAAGGCAGCGGTGCTAAGGTATGCGCCACTATTTGCGTGAAGTAGCACATATGCACAGATGTAATGCACCGAACGCACATTAGGAGCATTCGGTACATTTGGGGAAATGCCATATTATAATAGTGCAGGAAACTGTCAAAAATGGTGTGCAACAGATTAACAAAGCAGGTAGGCCTGTTTCAGGTCTGTCTGGACCAGTTTCTATTTCAGGCCCGCTTTACACTGGTGCAACATATGCTTTGACTTTGGCAGCACATGTCACATGACATGTATAAATCAATGGTTCCCTATGAGAGCCATCTTAACCAGAGGCGTCAGGAGGGGACTGACCGGGCTACAGCCCCGGGGGTGTCCCTGAAAATCCTTGGGTATCGGGCATTCAGAGGGCTATTATTAGTCCCGAGGCTCCCGAGCGCTCCGGAGAATTACTAGAGCTGCCCGGCGCTAGAGGTCCGGGACCAGCACTGGTGATGTCTTTGCCACCATTTTAAAGAAGACCAGTTTATTGAAGCATGGTCACACGCCGAGGGGAATAAAACAAGAGGCGACCATGCTTCAGGAGAGCTGGTCTTTTGTAATGGCGGCGGAGACTCCGCTGGGGACACCCTGATATAAGGAGGCACTCTGACTGCTGGGGACACCTGTGATGTAAGGAGGCACTCTGACTGCTGGGGACACCTGATGTAAGGAGGCGCTCGGACTGCTGGGGACACCTGTGATGTAAGGAGGGACTCTGACCGCTAGGGACACCTGTAATGTAAGGAGGCACTCTGACTGCTGGGGACACCTGTGATGTAAGGAGGCACTCTGATCGCTGGGGACACCTGTGATGTAAGGAGGGAATCTGACTGCTGGGGACACCTGATGTAAGGAGGCACTTGGACTGCTGGGGACACCTGTGATGTAAGGAGGGACTCTGACCGCTAGGGACACCTGGAATTTAAGGAGGCACTCTGACTGCTGGGGACACCTGTGATGTAAGGAGGGACTCTGACTACTGGGGGACACCTGATGTAAGAAAGCACTCTGACTGCTGGGGAAACCTGATGTAAGGAGGCACTATGACTGCTGGAGACACCTGATGTAAGGAGTAACTCTGACTGCTGGGGACACCAGATGTAAGGAGGCACTCTGACTGAACGATTTCATTTTATATTACAATGTAATAATAGAAATAATGCACTTCAATCATCTGCTGATTGTTAAACTTTCTGCAATACACATATTGCTATTGTGGTGTAGGATCTGGGCCTGCTGACCCTCCACCCCTCTTTCTTTCCTTCTCTCTCCTTCCCTCCCTATGTCATTCTTTCATTCTCCCTCCATCCTTCATTCATCTCAGACTTGAACCACACCACCTTTGAGACACGCCACCCTTTAAGCCATGCGCACTATTTAGTTTAAATCACGCTAATTTTTTTGACATGCCGCATTTCCTTGGGCTGAAGCCCCTGGGCTTTTTCACACCTAGCAATGCACCTGGTCTTAACTGGTCCGACTGCTCCATGTTTTCAGTTTGGAAGACTTGTGCAAACTAATTTTAGTGAAATGTTACAAATTACATTTCATTAGCCACTTCAAGACCGAGCTCGGTGTTTACGAGTTAAAACCAGGTTTTTTTGCTATAAAATTACTTAGAACCCCCCAAACATTTTTTTCTAACACCCTAGAGAATAAAATGGCGGTCATTGCAAAACCTTATGTCACACCGTATTTGCGCAGCGGCCTTACAAGTGCAATTTATTTTATTTTTTTTTTAATTCAGTTTTTTGAGTTAAAAAATAAGACAACAGTAGTTAGGCCAATTTTTTTCCATATTGTGAAAGATAATGTTACACAGAGTAAAATGATACCCAACATGTCATGCTTCAAAATTGTGTCCGCTCGCGGAATTGCGACAAACTTTGCAACTTAAACATCTCCATTGGCGTTGTTTAAAAAATTCTACAGGTTAGCAGTTTTGAGTTACAGAGGAGGTCTAGTGCTAAAATTATTGCTCTCGCTCTAACGATCGCAGTGATACCTCACATGTGTGGTTTGAACACTGTTTTCATATGTGGGCGGGACTTACATATGCGTTCGCTTCTGCGCGTGAACTTGCGGGGACAGGGTGCTTTAAATTTTTTGTTATTATTATTTTTTGACTTATTATTTTTACACTGTTCTTTTTTTTTTTTTTTTAACTGTTGATCACTTTTATTCCTATTACAAGAAATGTAAACATTCCTTGTAAAAGAAAAAAGCATGACAGGACCTCTTAAATATGAGATCTGGGGTCAAAAAGACCTCAAATCTCATATTTACAGTAAAATGCAAAAAAAAAAAAAAAAAAGTAATGATTTGAAAAAAATGACAGTGTAAAAAAAAAAGGGGCCCTTTAAGAGCATTGGGCGGAAGTGACTTGTGACGTCACTTCCGCCCTGCCATGTTATGGAGCCGAGTGAACGGCTTCAGCCACTCACTCAGCTCACGGACACTGGGGGGGAGAGGAACCGATCATCTCCGCTGCTGCCGGCGGGTCTGGTAAGTGGCGGAGATGACCAGAAACCGGCGGGAGGGGGAGCACCTCTCCTGTCGCTGATAAAAGTGATCTCGCTGCAAATCCGCCGCTTAGACCACTTTTATCTTATACAGAATAGCCTGCTGAAAAAAAGATACCAGGGTTATGGTAGCTATCTGCTACCATAGCAATGGTATTCCACTGCAAAGTGACCGCCGCCAGCTGGCGGCGTTGGACCGGAAGTGGTTAAAGCAGTGGTTCTCAACTCCAGTCCTCAGGACCCACCAACAGGCCAGATTTTAAGTATTACCTTGGGGAGATGCAGACTAGAATACTGCAATCACTGAGCAGCAAATTATATCACCTGTGATGCATTTCAGTTATCCTGCAAACCTGGCCTGTTAGTGGGTCCCGAGGACAGGAGTTGAGAACCACTGGGTTAAAGGGTATCACCACTTTCATGAGGATAAAAATAGGAAATAAAGAAAAATAATATTTACAATTGTGACACAAGTCATATTGTAATTGAATATCATTAAAGCGGAGTTCCACCCAAAAGTGGAACTTCCGCATTAAGGGAAGGTGACCACCCTACATGCCACAATTGGCATGTCATTTTTTGGGGGGTTTTCACAGGATCCCAGGTCCACTTCCTCTCCTGATGCCGCGGAACCGGAAGGAAGTTCACCTTCCCCCCCTCCATCTCGGCGATCTTAAGGGACACGTCACAGGTCCCAGAAGGTGCACTGGCCATTCATAGCGCGCAGCGAGACTCGCGCATGAGCAGTGCTGCCAACCTCCCGCAGCATTTTTTACTGGCAAAACATGTAAAATTTACTGGCAGAGCACATTTTTTACTGACAACCTGAAAAATAACTGAACTCCTATTAAAAACTAAGCCAATTGATATTTAAACACAACATGGAAACACTGACAATACCCATATCAAGTAGTTTGCCCGGTTTACACTTAAAAAGTCAGCACAGTATGAAAAATTATCAGACCCTGATATTTATAGACAGTTGTAAAAATCACTGATTTTTCCAAACTGTCAGTAAATTTACTGGCGGTTGGCAACACTGGTGCGCGCGGTGCCCACACTTGTGATCCCGAAGGGAGGGGAAGAAGGGCGACACTGCAGGTAACTACCTGGAGGGGTTCTGCTGTGAACTGGCCAAGTAGGAGACAAGGCTTTTTGCATTGTCTTGCGGTAGGACTGCATTGGAATATATGTCCAATGCAGTACTACTGCACCGTGAACGAGCCCTTGTCCCTACAAAGTTACTGATTGCTTGATGGCCTATCCCTACAGAGAACAATCTCCGCCATGAGGGGTCAGTGACAGCGGCTGCCTGATTAGGACACCTGGGTTCAAGCTGGAACACATGAGTGCACATTGATATTAAAGGGCTGTTCTGGCTGGGCTGACCCTGAACTCTCTTGGTAGAACAGGTGCAGGAAGCAAGTAATCATCATCATTTGGTTTTCAGCTACAACTCTGCAGCCCATCCAACCAAGCTTTGAAATAATGCATTCTGGGATTTTTCTTTTTTGTGAGAAACTTCTTGCTGAGTGTGGAAGAAGTCTTACAAGATGGATGGGGAATCGTCTCTGGAACGATACTTAGACCAATGTGAAGCTCAGGTAAATCAGATGCTATCGTTTAGAAGTTGAGCATGTTCATCACCTAACTTATTTCAATGACTTTTTCTGACTTCTGTTTTTAGACTAAGCTACAACAAGGGAGATCTATTCTTGTAGTATGAAGCGTTTGTTAACGTGGAAGAGAAAAAACCCAAAAGCAAACTTTTTTTTTTTTTTTCTTTTTTATTGCAGCTTATCAATTCTTAGATGTGATGGCTGCATTCGTTTTTCTTTTTTAGGTATTCTTTCCTTTATTTTCATCCAGCTAGTAGGCCTTTTGTTTTTCACAACAGTGATTAGAGTCGGTGCGAATTGTAGCGGCAGTTCCTGTTGCGGCACTCGGTAGGTTGGTGCGACCATTGGCTCCCTTCAGTATAATGACCGGTCGCCCGCAGCTACTCACAGCTCTGTTTGCATATCCAGCCATTAACTGCAGTGATCACTGCTGGACGCATACAAAGCGCATTCAGCAGAAATCGCCTGCAGTCAATTGCTGGCTGTGCAGACAGTAGTGAACAGCTGTGGGCTTGTCCTTGTAGTGAATGGGGCCAGCGGCTGCACCTACCCTTTGAGAGCCACAATAGAAATCTGATTCCTGCCGCTACTTTTGCACCAGCTCTAATCGTGCATTCCTGTGCGATTTATTTTGTGAAATGGCCCTTATTTATTGCTGTAAAGCATCCCAAAAAATGAAACTGTTGCTGTAACTGTTGTTAGAGCTGTCGTTTGGTTTCAATTTGTTAGCGTATTGAAGTCTGTTAGTATGTTTCAAACTCCCCCCAGACTGACAATGCTGCTGTCCAAAGGTGACCCCTTCATCCAGAGTGGGGTCACTGTAAGAGCCGGTTCACACCGGAGTGGCACGACTTGCAGGGCAAAGCAAGTTGCCCCGCTCGAGGCGACCTCAGCGTGGCTTGCAAGCAGACTTCTATCCATAGACGTCAATGCAAGTCCTGCTGAGGTCGCCCCGAAAATAGTGCAGGAACCTTTTTCTAAGTCTGAGCGACCTGAGTCGCTCCTATTAGAACGGTTACATTGCACTGTATGGAGACGACTTGTCAGGCGACTCAAGTCGCCTCAGTGTGAACCGGCTCTAATAGAGGTGTGTTACTGGCCAGATCAACAGGTGGAAACAGATTGTCTGAAGTTATGCGATTGTTTAACTT
>BLSH010340190.1:364811-377897 GCA_018402905.1 Glandirana rugosa
CAGGCATGGATCCCACAAGACTTGTCTGTACCTTGTGCAGAATAAACATTTAGACCGGACTCACACAGCCATTCATATACTTCTTTTTTTGAATAGGCCTCAATACAAAAAAAAACCATGTTGGCTACCTCCTCCTACTCCTCTACCACCGCCACTTCCACCTACACTGCCACGGTCACGGCCTAGTCAACCTCTAGGCTCCTACTCCACATCCACCCCCCTTCCCGTTTTTTTACTTGATTTTAATTTATTTTCCCTATCCCCATTTATTTGTAGGGCACTTGCCCTAGTTTGAAGATGATTTTAGAACAGTTATATGGCTTCTACCGTTAATTAATACTTTTCAGACACAGTTTGAAGATGATCCACATTCACCTCCATTTTTGCTTTTTTTTATGTTTTTATTTTTTTAAAAATATTTAAAGTTATTTCCCTGTCTCCATTTTTTTGTAGGGCACTTGCCCTACCCTTACCCCCATTTTACTTCCTTTTGCAGCCCTCTAGGGCTTTCCAGGACTTTGTTACAGGCATTTTTGTGCCTAAAAGTTCGGGTCCCCATTGATTTCAATGGGGTTCGTTGTCCGTGCGATCGTTCGTTCGGGTTCCGTCCAGACCCGGACCCGGACTTTGTCCCGAAGTTCGGACGGACCAGCAGAACCCGGACTTCCAGAGGTTCGCTCAACTCTACTTACAAGTAAAAATCCAGTATTTTCTGCTAGAAAATTACTTAGAATCCCCAAATATATAAATATATATATATATATATATATATAATTTATTTTTAGCACAGACCCTAGAGAATAAGATGGCGGTTGTTGCAATATTTTATGTCACATGGTATTTGTGCAGCGGTTTTTCAAACGCAGGTTTTTTGGGAAAATGACACTTTCAAAAAATAAAAAAACTAAACAGTGATTTTAGCCGAATTTTTTTGTATATGTAAGATGTTACGCTGCGAGAATCGTGAGAGGATCGTGATCTTTATTCTAAGAAAAAAAATTGTTATTCTAATTTTGGCCAGAATCGTGCAGCTCTATTGGCTCCTAACTTTTTTTGCTGGCTCCTAGATTCAAAGCAGATTTGATGTTTCTGATGATTTGATCTTCCCCAATTTACTGAAGGATACTTATCTGTAGGTTCTGTCTTCTCTGGCAGCAGACAGGATGTGAATTGTACAGTCACATAGATGTTAGCTTGTTGAACCTCATTCCATTCTGTCTCCTGCTTCCCTAGAGCCACACACATCGCAAACGATTTTGTCAGCGTGACAGTTTGTGCCACACCAATAGCTAAACCAAACATACACAGTCTGCATTGCACCGAGATCCACAAGGAATACATGGAAAATTAGCCTTTCTTCAGCTGACATCGTGCTGATAATTGTGACTCATTATTCCTACAGCATTCCCGGGTCTTGACATTTCCATAAATTATTGCTTGGCAGTTCGTTCCTGCAGTCTTAGTAGGAGATGGACTTGAAGCAGCTGCTGTCTCCTCTGAGAGATGAACATATGTGCCCTCAGACTCCTAAAAATATAGCACTGATGTGAATATAAAGATTTAGACATTGTCTGATATGCCTTACGCTAGCTATATATGGCTTGAATTTCAAATGATTCCTGCTGAATTGGCCAAAAAAGTGTTTGGCATTGTTGACACCTCCCAGCTTAACAAACATTAAAGTGGTGGTAAACCTTTACCCAGTGAATAGTCTCAGGTGATACACAGAGATGAAACAAATCCTCCTATATATGTTGCACCTGTTTATCAGCAGCCCTTTCTCCTGCACATCTGTTCAAAAAGCAGAATTTATAAAGCTTGTCTGAGCTGTCTGAAAACAGGGAGCGGAGAGCTGAAGTTACACACTGCAGACCTCCATGAGGAAAGTTCTGAGAGCTGATAGGAGAGAAAGGACACACAAACTGACCGGATGCTGCCAATCATCTGTTGATCACTCCCCTGTCACCTTTTTTCTTTTGGTGTCAGGAAAACCTGTCAGAAGTGACTCATGCAGATAACAGGATCTAGACAGCAGAGAGAAATGACACTTAGGGGGTTGATTTAGTAAAACTGGAGAGTGCAGCTTCCAGGTTGTTTTTTTTTTTTTCTTTTTCTTTTTGTCAAAGCTTAATTTAACAAACTGAAGCTGATTGGCTACCATGCACAGCTGCACCAGATTTTGCACTCTCCAGTTTTAGTAAGGCTGGTTCTCTGTAATACACATCTGCCTGCTCAGCAGGGGATCTCTCCGCTGAATCCTGCTGAGCAGGCGGATGACAGGTCTGTGTCCCCTCCACTGTGCAGAGTGGACACGGATGCAGCCCTGCTGTTCTCTATGGGGCTGTCAGATGGAAACGGACCGCCTGACCCATTCCATCCAACTGTCATCTGATCCGATCTGCCGGATGGATGGGGAATGGATCCTCATCCATCTGTTTTTGGCTAATCGGATCGGGTGCCAGCAGGTGTCAGTGGTCCACTGCTCCATAGAGAGCTATAGATGGTCTGATTGGATCTGCCTGAAAAACTGACAGGCAGACCTGATCAGACAGCCCATGTAAAAGCAGCATTAAAAGAGAAGTATGGGTTTCTCTCTTCCCCCCCCATTAATACTTACCTAGGTGGATGCAGCATCGGTCCCCCGGCGCCTCTGCACTGAACACCGAGTAGTTGAACACCGCCGACCACTTGGTTTTCAGAGCCCCGCGAGCAGAGAGCTGCGAACTGTCCATCGCAGCTCTCTGCTCAGCACCCTCCGCGCTCATTGGAGCACTGGGCTGTGGATGGGCTGAGCAGGCCATCTCGGGCTCTCAGCGGCTCGCTGAGATGGGTGTCAGTCCAGGCACCTGGCAGATCCAGACTCCCATTGTTGGGATGACGCGGTGCCTGTACTGATATCCATGATGTCAGCAGAGAGCGGCCAATCGGTGCCCATCAGCTGCCAGTCAGTGCTAATCAAAATGCCATCGGTGCCCATCAGTAACTCCTTTCAGTGCCCTTGACCAATGCCAATCGGTGCCCATCGGTAATCACTGTCAGCACCTCCTCATCAGTGCCATTAGTGCTCATAAGCAGCCGCGGCTGGCGTATGAGGGGCGCTTGGGCGCCGCCTCCCCGCCGGCTAAAGGGGGGGGGGGGGAGTCAGCCCCGCCCCACTGCAGGTGGTGTCGGTGCATTGACTTTTTTTTTTTTTCCGTCACCTTGGCTGTCACATGACATCAAAGTAGTGAGCCTATTGGTCGGCCATTAAAAGCTATGCGGGAGCTTGATTGGCTGCCCTGAGCCTCCGCTCAGTGTGATTGGATGCGGTGGCCGGGGCCGGGTCACTGTGGCAGCGGAGGTGACTTCCGCTCCCACAGAGACCATGAACCGCCCGGCGACGAACGAGGGGGGACAGCATGCTCTCCGTATGCCGAATCTCTGCAGCAATCCTGCCTGCTGGATGGGGTAAGTGTGGGGGGGGGATCTCTGCCGTGTACCCCACCTGTGTCACTGGCTGCATAACTGCCCCCACCTGTGTCACTGTGTACTGTGCCCTGTGATGCAGAGCTGTATACTGTGCCCTGTAATGCTGAGCTGTATACTGTGCCCCCCCATCCAAAAGCTTCACCAGCCGCCACTGCTCATAACTGGTACCCATTAGTGCTGCATATCAGTGCCCATCAATTCTACATATTAGTGCAGCCTCAGTCCCCTTTAGTGCAGCCTTATCCGTGCCCATGAAGGAGAAAAGAACATTTTATAACAGAAACTAAGAAAAACTATTTTTTTTTTTTTACCCAGATCAAATACCACCAAAAGAAACCTCTATTTGTGGGAAGAAAATGCTAAAAATGTCATATGGGTACGGTGTTGTATGACTGCACAATTGTCGGACAGGGCTGAAAGCTGAAAATTGTTCTGGGCAGGAAAGCGGGAAAGTGCCCAGTAGTTAAGTGGTTAACCACTTCCTGCCCCGCATATAGCAAAACGATGGCGGTGGTTCAGTTATCCTGACCGGACGTCATATGACGCCTGGCAGGATAACCCCCGGGGGCGCCCATTGCGGCGATCGGTGGTGCGGTGTGTCAGTCTGACACACTGCATTACCCATCTCATTAAAGAGTCTCAGTCGGAAACTCTTTACTGTGTGATCAGCCATGACCAATCACGGCTGATCAGTTACGAAGAGCCATGTATCGGCTTCGAGTAGAGGAAAAGCAGACACGAGTAGGGGAGAGCCGATCGGCAGCTCTCCTGACGGGGGATGGGGTCTGCACTGATTGTTCATCAGTGCAGCCCCCCCTGAAGATCGCCATCCAGGACCACCAGGGAGCCCACCCAAGACCACCAGGTAAGGGGCACACACTATTCTATAGGGATGGCACAGTGCCACCTATTGGTGCCCATCAGTGCCTCTTATCAGTGCCCGTTAGTGCTTGCGTAAAAGTGCCTCATTATCAGTTCTGCCTCATCATTGTCCATCGGTGATGAAGAAAACATACTTCTTTACAAAGTTTTGTGACAGAAAGAAAAAAACCCCCAGAGGTGATCAAATTCCACCAAAAGAAAGCTCTATTTGTGGGGGAAAAAAATTCTAAAATTTTGTTTGGTACAGAGTCGCATGTCCGCGCAATAGTTTATCAAAATGTGATCGCGCTGAAAGCTGAAAATTGGTCTGGGCAGGAAAGGGGGAAAGTGCCCTGCATTGAAGTGGTTAAAGAAGTTTTATTATGGATGAGTAAAGTGTGAGAATGGTGTAAACCTGTATAACTTTGATACTTCTAGCAGACAGAAAGCTTATGATTTTGTATAAATAACCTGCTTTTTGCATTATAAATGTTGTGTATTGTAAAGCAGTGTATATGCCATCTGTAGGCCAGCTGTCATACTCCTGTTTTCTGTCCATGTGAGGTCTGGTGTGCCATTGTATAAAAGCATCCTACCTTATCTGTGATGACATGGGTAGACACATGGCAGGCTGCCACTGTTCCAGGGATAGGATAACCTAGCCAGGCAGCCAGAGCATTGTAACTGCTGCTAGGGGTATGCAAGAGAGGTACACCAAACTGCTCCCTGTCACCAACCTCTCAGAATTCCCTCCTACAATGCCTTCTTTTGCCATGGGTCAGCACCTGCCAACTGGATTGAGATGACACCATGATAAATCATGTGCTTTTTTTTTTTTTCACAGTTTTTGGCTGTGTTCACAAATGTCTGATACAAATGAGCCTCTGCTGTAACTTCTCTGTCACTTACTGCAAAGGTAAAAGGTTGCAGCCTTCTGCCAGTAGGAGAAAAACAAAACAAAGGCGGAGTACATCGAAGAGTATCGGTAGTTGAACAGGAAAACTGAAATTAATGTAAGCAGCTCACCTTTGCGAGTGGCTGAAAAAACCCCAATTAGTATCTTGGCCAACAAGCTTACATAGCAGCACTTCCAATAGGTCTTCTACATCTACAACACATGTAAAGTTGGGTCTACCACACTGAACAACAATGCTGTTAATCGGAGTCCACACGGTGCATAGTTAGATGGTGGATCACAATAATGTTAGCTAAACGAAAGTCACACATTTATCAAAATCAGTAGAACCCAACATGTTTCAGAGTATGCATTATTCCTTCTTCAGGAGCCAATCAGTCTTGGTTGTGACACCATGGAGTGCCTTGTACCTCTTTCAAGAGGCATCTTAAAGATGAACTGCAGAATTCTATACAATTTATGCCTTTCTCACCTTTCCCCCACCCCAGTACCGTTTTTTAGATCCGGCGGTCAGCTCTAGTAAAAGCAATATGAGGGGCCAACTAGTCGCTGGACTGCTTTTACAAGCAGTGGAAGGGAAGCTGAACAAAGCTGGGATCGGCTTTGATTGACTCTCCGCTACGGTAACTCTGAAGCGATGACCTGATATCACTTCTAGTTTACCTGGATGCAGGGTGGATTTGATTTAAATTGTGATTGAAATAACTACACTGTGTGCACAATTATTAGGCAAGTGAGTATTTTGACTAAATCTTTTTTATGAATATTGTCCAACTCCAAGCTGTATATATTTGAATGCTTATTGGATTGAGGCATATCAGGTGATGTGTATTTGTGTAATGAGTGAGGGTGTGGCCTAGGGATATCAACACCCTATATCAAGTTGTGCATAATTATTAGGCAGCTTATTTTCCTCAGGCTAAAAAAGAGATTTAACTGACTCTGAAAAGTCAAAAATTGTAAAAAGTCTTTCAGAGGGATGCAGCACTCTTGAAATTGCTAAGATACTGGAGGGTGATCACAGAACCATCAAATGTTTAGTTGCAGATAGTCAAGGGTTGCAAGAAACGTGATAAGAAAAAGACACAAATTAACTGGTAAAGATTTGAGAAAAATCAAATGTGAAGCTACCAGGAGCCCATTATCCTCCAGTTCTGTCATATTCCAGAACTGCAACCTACTTGGATTGCTCAGAAGAACAAGGTGTTCAGTGCTCAGAGACATGGCCAAGGTAAGGATGGCTGAAACCTGACCACCACTGAACAAGACACTAAAGTTGAAACGTCAAGACTGGGCCAAGAAATATCTGAGGATAGCTTTTTCAAAGGTTTTATGGACTGATAAGATGAGGGCGACTCTTGATGGACGGGCCTGTGGCTGGATTAGTAATGGGCACAGAGCTCCACTTTCATTCAGATGCTAAGGTGAAGGTGGGGTACTGGTATGAGCTGGTATTAAAAAGGTGAGCTAGTTGGACCTTTTTGGGTTGAACATGGACTCAAAATCAACTCAATCACTCCCAAACCTACTGCCAGTTTTTAGAAGACCCTTTCTTCAAGCAGTGGTACAGTAAAAAGTTTGCATCTTTCAAGAAGTCCATATTTATGCAGGACAATGCTCTATCACATGCTTCAAAGTACTCCACTGCGTGGCTAGCCAGTAAAAGACTTAAAGATGAAACAATAATGACACGGTCCCCTTCCCCACCTGATCCCTATTGAGAACCTGTGGGCCCTTATTAATTGGGACATTTACAGTGTAGGAAAACAGTACACCTCTCTGGTGTCTGGGAGGCTGTGGTTGCTGCCGCACAAAAATTTGATCATCAATAGATCAAGAAACTGACAGACTCCATTAACGGAAGGCTTATGACCGTTATTGAAAAGAAGAGGGTCTATATTGGTCACTGATTATTATTTTTTTATTTTTTTTTTTGGAAATGTCATAAATTTTGAGCTGTTTGTTTATTATTCTCACTTTAGCAGATGAAAATAAACGAGATGGAAAAAAGTTTTTCATTAAGAGCCCTTTCACACTGGGGCTGGCGGGCGCTAGCGGTAAATCCCCGCTAGTTTCAGCGGGGATTTACTGCTGTTATAGCGGCGCTACGGCGCCGCTATGCAGGCGGGTGCGCGGCGCTTTTAACCCCCCACAAGGGGTTAAAACGGGGTTAAAAGTGCCGGAGCACCGCGCTACAGAGGCGGTGTGCAGCCGCTTCGGAAGCGCTGCCCATTGTTTCCAATGGGCAGGGGCGGTGGAGGAGCGGTGTATCACCGCTCACCGCACCGCCCCAAAGATGCTGCTTGCAGGACTTTTTGCAACGTCCTGCAAGCGCACCGCCCCAGTGTGAAAGCACTCTGGCTTTCACATTGGGGTGGGTGGGGAGGGATTTTTGAGGCGCTTTACAGGCGCTATTTTTAGCTAAATAGCGCCTGTAAAACGCCTCAGTGTGAAAGGGGTCTTAGTTGCATAATAACTCTGCACACTAAGGCCTCATACACACACACGGATGTTTTTAACCGCCGCGTTTTTGAGCGTTTTTTGCAGCTCTCCATGTTGAATGGAACGGTCTTTCTTATTATAATATAGTTAGAGTGTTGGAGTTCTCCCGAGATCTCACACAAGACTCTCGTTACGAAGGGAACCAATGAGTGACTGACAGAGAAAAAAGTGTGTGTGTGTGTGTGTGTGTGTGTGTGTGTGTGTGTGTGTGTGTGTGTGTGTGTGTGTGTGTGTGTGTGTGTGTGTGTGTGTGTGTGTGTGTGTGTGTGTATATATATATTTAATAATAAATAATTTTTTTTTTTTTTTTAATTTGTTTCTTGATGTTGGTCACGATGTTGTTGCCTAATAGTTGCCCAATAATTGTGCACACATAATGTTCTCCTAAGAAAGCCAAAACCTCACCTTTTACTTTCTTAACTTATTCAGGTTTAAGGTTTATTTAACATTTTGGATTGATTAAGAGCCCTGTAGTTGTTCAATAATGAAATGAATCCTCAAAAATACAACTTGCCTAATAATTGTGAACACAGTGTAGTAAAAGCTTGATTTAAAGTGGTTGTCAACCTGTAACCTATAATGAGGCTTACCTGTAGGTGCCCTGCATATCTCTCAAATCTGCACGGTTCAGGAGATATACAGTGTTCTGTATGTGCCGACGTCATTTCGACACAAACGCGCCGTTTCTCGGCTCCCGCGCGCATGCGCTTCCTGCTCTACCTCTTTAGCATTCATTGGAGCACCAGGCTGGGAAGAGGGCATGAGCTGCTAGCCCTGGCTCTCAGCCTTACTTTGAGAGGTTGAGCTAGCTGCCAATCAGGCATGCGGGTGAATCCCGACAATATGGTTCCAGAACCTGGTTTGGCTGTGGGATGCCAACTGATCTCTGGCTTTAGCCTGCTTTTGGCTGATTTTGAGACACAGGAGTGCAAAGGTATGTGCGCTCTTGTGACCCAGAAGAGAAGTATGGCCAAAAGAGGCTTTGGCCATACTTCTTTTAACTATGGCCAGTATATCTTGCAAGCAAATTGAGGATAGCGTTTTCTTTTTCTTGTACAAAACATTTAGAGATTCTTTCACATTGCTTAATATGTAATTTAAAGCATATGTAACAGTTATATTCAAAGCCACATTGCTATAGTTGTAGATTGTTAGCAAAATGTAAAATAAACAAATCTTAGCCATCATCTGTGATAGGAATGTGTATTCTGATTGAAGCGTTAGAAAGCCGCTGCTCTACATCATCATAGGCGATATTGATCAGTGCTTTACAGTAATGCAGTCCATGTTTTATTTGCTAAGCCAAACTCTGCACTCTAATCTGTCTTGATCTTCTTCTTTTTTTTTTTTTTTTCCCCCAGTTTTGCAGACAAGAGGGAGAGATTAAGTCACTTAAGAGAAACACAGCTGGATTTTCAAAAACAGTAAGTGGCACTTGACAAAAACATTGTTCTTCAGACAGTGAATGCAGACATTCCAGGAGATCATCCAGTTAGATGTGTAGTACAAACAATTACCATGCTTTGAAGTATAAAAAAGAATGTGCAAGTTAGTTGTAGATGTTCATATTCCCAGAAACTACACATTGAAGTATTTTCACAAAAGATGAGGAAATAAAACTGGCATGGCATTATCGAGGAGTAGGCTGGATTCACACCTATGCATTTTTAGTGCTTTTTGCATTTTGCAGATTTGTACTACAGAGCGCGTTCCATAGGCAACCATGTTAAATGGACTGCAGTGCAAATATGCAAAAAGCACTAAAAATGCATAGGAGTGAATCCAGCCTAAAGCTGGCCATACACTATTAGATTATCTAACGAAAATTCATATGCACATTTGTAGAAAAATTTTCAATACATTCACTGGCTTAACAAATGTCACTCAAAAGTACTTCAAAATGTAGTTTGCCTTTCAAGGTCCCATAGACTTTCTAATTGGTCAAGCGTTTTGGCCTCATTTTCTGAAAGCGCACCAAAGATGCAACATGCATGACTTTTGGTGTGCTTTCATAAAATACGTGACCTAAAGAAAAGTCTTCTGTATATGTACATGTACAGTGCCTTGAAAAAGTATTCATACCCCTTGAAATTTTCCACATTTTGTCATGTTACAACCAAAAACGTAAATGTATTAGGATTTTTTGTGATCGACCAACATAAAGTTGCACATAATTGTGAAGTGGAAGGAAAATGATAAATGGTTTTCAAGACTTTATGCCAATAAATATCTGAAAAGTGTGGCATGCATTTGTATTCAGCCCCCCTGAGTCAATACTTTGTAGAACCACCTTTCACTGCAATTATAGCTGCAAGTCCTTTTGGGGATGTCTCTACCAACTTTGCACATCTAGAGTGACATTTTTGCCCGTTCTTTGCCAAATGGCTCAAGCTCTGTCAGATTGGATGGATAGCGTCTCTGAACAGCAATTTTCAAGTCTTGCCGCAGATTTTAAACTGGATTTAGGTCTGGACTTTGACTGGGCCATTATTAAACATGAATATGCTTTGATCTAAACCATTCCATTGTAACTCTGGCTGTATGTATAGGGTCGTTGTCCTGCTGGAAGGTGAACCTCTGCCCCAATCTCAAGTCTTTTGCAGGTTCTAACAGACTTTCTTCTAAGATTGCCCTGTATTTTGCTCCATCCAGTTTCCCTATACCTGCTGAAGGAGTATCCCCAAAACATGATGCTGCCACCACCATGTTTCACAGTTGGGGTGGTGTGTTCAAGGTGATATGCAGTGTTAGTTTTTCACCACGCGTAGCATTTTGCTTTTAGGCCAAAAAGTTCAATCTTCGTCTCATCTGACCAGAGCTTGTCATGAGACCAAAGTAAACATTTTGTCATGTAACCAACCAACACCTGTCTTATCTGTTGCCTACCTTTGCTGCATGTGTCCAGTTAGAGGACGGGCCTTCCATCACCTGTGTACTTTAGTAGGCCCTCCTCAGCTGAGCTCTACCCCAGGCCTTAATTGGTAATGGGATATAATACCTGGCAGTGTAAGGCCTCATGGCTGATCAACGTTTGTCCGTGTTTGGCTTGTGTCTGTGATTGTCTCCTTAGGTTGCTCAGACTCTTATCCGTTTTCTGATCCTTGGCTTGTCTGACTATCCCTTCCTGCTTATTACCTCGATCTTCGGCTTGTCTTCGGTTTCTCCTGTCTTCTGGTTTCCCTGACCCTTCGCTATTCCTCTGACTATTCTTACTGTTCCTGTGCTGCTGCTTCCCCTCTGCCTCAACCTGGGGCCAGCCGAGCGTGAGCTAAAGGACCCTAGGGTCCGCGACCTGGATCCAGTTGCAGCCAAATCCATCCTCGCCACTAGAGGCTCTGGTGAACACCCACTGGTTCTTAGATTCCGCACCCTGGGGAAACCGTTGCACTAGCTCCCTGAGTTTCAGTGTCTGTGCTCTAGGGGGCCCTCTCCCCCTATCAGCCGGTACTACTTGGCAGCAGTCAGCCATAGGTCCACAACCTTGCAGTGCATTTTGCAACCTTAGCGTGTGCTTAGCACTTGAGTGGTGCGATTCACACTCCTGCGGTGCGCATCCGTCACCTGACCTCAGGTGCCATGACAGAGCTTCTTTCACATGGTTGCTGTCTCCCCCACATGGCCTCTCACAAACTGCAATGGCTTTCTTTAAACAATGGCTTTCTTATTGCCACTCTTCCATAAAGGACAGATTTGTGGAGTGCAAGACTAATAGTTGTCCTGTGGACAGATTTTCCCACCCGAGCTGAGGATCACTGCAGCCCCTCCAGAGTTACCATGAGCCTCTTGGCTGCTTCACTGATTAATGCTCTCCTTGCCCAGCCTGTCAGTTTAGGTGGATGGCCATGTCTTCGTAGGTTTCTAGTTGTGCCATACTCTTTCCATTTTTGGATGATGAATTGAACAGTGCTCCGTGAGATGTTCAAAGCTTGGGATATATTTGTATAACCTAACCCTGCATTAGCCAATTGCCAACCGCCCGCCGTGGCTCAGCGCCGGCAAAGTGGCTCGTTATCGCAAACTGCTGTCACTCGACGGCAGCCGTGATAACTAGTACTGTGGTCGCGCACACACCGCTGGAGCCCCGCTCACGGTGGGGGGGGGGGGTGAGGGAGCAGGTAGGGCGGACTCTATCTCCGCCGGCTACCTGCGATGGCTCCCCCGCAGCGAGATAACGGAGGTCCGTGTAAGTAAACACGGATCTCCGTTCTGACAGAGGGGGAAAGGCTGTTATCACAGGCTTCCTGTATATGGAAGCCGTGATCACTCCCCTCCTCCTGCCAGCCCAGCCCCCGTACAGTTAGAACACAGTGAGGGAACACCGTTAACCCTTAGAGCGCCCCCTCCAGGTTAACCCCTGCACTGCCAATGGCATTTACACAGTAATCAGTGCATTTTTATAGCACTGATCGCTGTATAAATTTCCGCCGCAATATCGCAGTACCGCTAAAAATTGCAGATCGCCGCTATTACTAGTAAAAAAATAAAATAAAAGCCCCATAAATGAATTTGCATCATTCGTAAACGCGTCAACTTTTGCGCAAACCAATCAATAAATGCCAATTGCGATTTTTTTTTTTTTACCAAAAATATGAGTAAGAATATAAATCGGCTAAAACCGATGAAAAAAATATGTTGTTTTTATATATTTTTTTTTTTTGGATTTGTATTTTAGCAAAAAGTAAAATAAATATATATATTTTTTTTTTTGCAAAACTTTCGCTCGTTTTTTGTTTATAGCAGTGATCAGAAATGATGCAGAGGCGATCAAATACCACCAAAAGAAAGCTCTATTTGTGGGGAAAAAAAGGACGCAAATTTAATTTGGGTACAACGTTGCGCGACCGCGCAATTGTCAGTTAAAACAGCGCAGTGCCGAATCGCAAAAAGTGCTCTGGTCCTAAAGGGGGAAGTCCTTCCGGGGCTGAAGTGGTTAAACTTCTCCACAATTGTATCCCTGACCTGTCTGGTGTGTTCCTTGGCGTTCATGAGTTTGTTCACTAAGGTTCTCTAACAATCCTCTGAGGGCTTCACAGAACAGCTGTATTTATACTGAGGTTAAATTACACACAGGTGGACTCTATTTACTAATTAGGTGACTTCTGCAAGCAATTTGTTCCACTAGATTTTAGTTAGGGGTATCAGAGTAAAGGGGGCTGAATACAAATGCACACCACACTATTCACATATTAATTTTTAAAGAATGTTGAAAAACCTTTTATCATTACGTTTTTGGTTGTAACATGACAAAATGTGGAAAATTTCAAGGGGTATGAATACTTTTTTAAGGCACTGTATGTGTGTGTATGTATGTGTGTATATATATATATATATATATATAT
>BLSH010340190.1:381150-393327 GCA_018402905.1 Glandirana rugosa
TGTAGAGTGTGTATGTGTGTGTATGTGTATATATATATATATATATATATATATATATATATATATATATATATATACACACACACACACGCGCACGCACGCACGCACGCACACACACACTGGGCCATTTATATGGATACACCTTAATAAAATGGGAATGGTTGGTGATATCAACTTCCTGTTTGTGGCACATTAGTATATGTGAGGGGGGAAACTTTTCAAGATGGGTGGTGACCATGGCGGCCATTTTGAAGTCGGCCATTTGGGATCCAACTTTTGTTTTTTCAATAGGAAGAGGGTCATGTGAAACTTATTGGGAATTTCACAAGAAAAACAATGGCGTGCTTGGTTTTAACGTAACTTTATTCTTTCTTGAGTTATTTACAAGTTTCTGACCACTTATAAAATGTGTTCAATGTGCTGCCCATTGTGTTGGATTGTCAATGCAACCCTCTTCTCCCACTCTTCACACACTGATAGCAACACCGCAGGAGAAATGCTAGCACAGGCTTCCAGTATCCTTAGTTTCAGGTGCTGCACATCTCGTATCTTCACAGCATAGACAATTGCCTTCAGATGACCCCAAAGATAAAAGTCTAAGGGGGTCAGATTGGGAGACCTTGGGGGCCATTCAACTGGCCCACGAGGACCAATCCACTTTCCTGGAAACTGTTCATCTAGGAATGCTCGGACCTGACACCCATAATGTGGTTCACCATCTTGCTGGAAAAACTCAGGGAACGTGCCAGCTTCAGTGCATAAAGAGGGAAACACATCATCATGTAGCAATTTCGCATATCCAGTGGCCTTGAGGTTTCCATTGATGAAGAATGGCCCCACTATCTTTGTACCCCATATACCACAGCATACCATCAATTTTTTGGTTCCAACAGTCTTGGAGGGATCTATCCAATGTTGGTTAGTGTCAGACCAATAGCGGTGGTTTTGTTTGTTAACTTCACCATTCACATAAGTTTGCCTCATCACTGAACAAAATCTTCTGTGTAAACTGAGGGTCCTGTTGCAATTTTTGTTTTGCCCATTCTGCAAATTCAGTGCGCCGATCTGGGTCATCCTCGTTGAGCTGCTGCAGTAGCTGGAGTTTATAAGGGTGCCATTTGTGAGTAGCTAATATCTGCCGAAGGGATGTTCGACTAATGCCACTCTCCAGTGACATGCGGCGAGTGCTACGCTGAATGAAGCTAGGACAGCCACTGATGTTTCTTCATTAGTGACAGATTTCATGCGTCCACATTTTTGGCAAATCCAACACTGAACCAGTTTCACGAAACTTAGCAAGCAGTTTGCTAACTGTAGCATGGGAGATGGGTGGTCTCGTAGGCTGTCTTGCATTGAAATCTGCTGCAATGACCCGGTTACTGCGTTCACCAGACATCAACACAATTTCTATCCGCTCCGCACGTGTTAACCTCAGCAACATGTCAATGGCTGTAAACAAAGAGAAACTTGTAAATAACTCATGAAAGAATAAAGTTATGTTAAAACCAAGCACACCATTGTTTTCCCTGTGAAATTCCCAATAAGTTTGATGTGTCACATGACCCTCTTCAAAACAAAAGTTGGATTCAAAATGGCAGACTTCAAAATGGCCGCCATGGTCACCACCCATCTTGAAAAGTTTCCCCCCTCGCATATACTAATGTGCCACAAACAGGAAGTTAATATAACCAACCATTCCCATTTTATTAAGGTGTATCCATATAAATGGCCCACCCTGTATATCTATATCTATATATCTCTATCTCAAAAAATAAATAAATAATTGTCAAAGGCTCATGCACATGTGGATGAAAATGATGTGTAAGATTTTTCTCCTAATGCCAGGGCCAAATTAAGTAATTATTGAGAAATATGTTGTGGGAAAGGATGCCCTCATCCCTGTCGTAAATATATCAAGCCAAACCCTCTGAGTGGGCCAAATTCAGTAACTTTCATTGTGAGCTGCATCTCCTCAAAAACAATGGCTTCTGATAGCCTTTGACACTTAAACTCCAGTTGTTTCAAATAACTTCATGAGTAAAAAATCAACTTAATTTTGAAATTGTAACTGTTTAGGTTTCTGTGCAATAGTAGTTTGTGAATATGCTGGGGAACATTAGCCCTGCACTATTTAGAAAACATCTGTGTAATTAGTGCATCGACGCAAACCAAGAAATCCATCACAAAAATTTGTCTAAAAAAATCTGTTAAACTGTGTAGGTGACCCTAATATCAGTTGGGGTGTTACTGCTATACTGTTTCACCATTAGTGTAAACGTAAATATAGTTAATGATATGGTGATAGCCACGCTCCTCTTATTTAAGTAAACATTTGTACCAGTATTACAAATACATCATTGCTTCAAATAATCAAAAAATGTGTACACATACAGCTTTAAAGTGAAAAATTCCAAATAAAAAGTCCAATATTAAATTAATCTATGTGCTCTATTATAACTTGTGCAAATCCACAATGCTTGTTCTGATTCGTTATACACCACCACCAACTGCTGCTGTATGCACTCACCAGATGCCAATCAAAAAGGAGCCTTTATCTTTAAATCAAGACGAAATATAGCTGGATCTGTATCGCGCTGCTGCAATGCCTTTCCATGCACTAGTACATTAGGTTCCCCAGTGGCTCATGAAAAACAAATGAGTATCATTGCGCAATGTTCCGATAAACTTTTATTTGCTTTAAAATTGATATAATGAACACTCACATTTTGCCTGTGCCTTTGGATCGGCACCAAGTCTGTTAAGCGTTCCGATAAGCTGCCTGTAATCGCCGTATCCAACTCAGTAAGTCAGCATGCAGGTCAAGCCACAGTTTGGAGCCTCGGTCCTCTGCAGGATGTGCCATTGTACAACTAGTGTTAACACGTTTCGCATAAATAATGCGTCATCAGGCGCTTCCTGAGGAGTATGGAGTACTGGCCACTAGTTTTAGCAGTTAGTAGGTCATTGGTGAGTATTAGGGCAGTTTCAGTGGAATGTTGTGGCCAGAAGCCTGACTGTAGGGGATAGACAAGTATGTTGCCATTGATGTAGCAACTCATACGGATGTGGACAAGGCATTCAAGAAGCTTGAAGGCAAACTGGAGCAGGGAGATGGGTCTTAAAGTAGTTGTCAACTCTTGACAACCACTTTAACCTACGGGCAAGCCTATAATAAAGCTTGCCTGTAGGTACCCTGCATATCTCCTAAACCTGTACGGTTTAGGAGATATACAGTGTAGATGCATGTGCTGACGTCCTCGGCACATGCGCAGTGAAGAAGCAGCTCAACTGGGCCGTTTCTTCACTAAGTGTGCCGCAAACGACGGCTCCCATGCACATGCGCAGGAGTGACGTCAGCGCGGCTCCGGGCAATCACAGCACTGGAGTCCACGTGATCCCAGAAGAAGACAGTCAACATGACCGCCGGTCACAGCGGTGCTCGGGAACCGCTGCAACCAATCTAAGGTAAGTATTTCATAATGAGCTAATATGCGATGCATACTAGCTCATTATACCTTTTTGTCTTGCAGGTTTTTTTTCCCCTTGACAAGCACTTTAATTTATTCAAATCGGTGTGGCCCGGTGAGGGTTTTTTAAAGTGGTTTGAATAGCAGAAGTTTTTTTTTATCTTCATGCATTCTATACTTTGCTGTCTGGGACTCTCCCTCCTCATTTGCTGAGACAGCAGCCAAGTGCCATTGGCTCCCGCTGTTGTCAATCAAAGTCAGCGCCCCAATGAGGAGAAAGAGACTGTGGGGCACTTGTCTTTCGGCGCACTAAAAAGATTAAAATTTTCACAGCACACCTGAAAAGATTTAACAATTTTTGTGATGAAGAACTTATTTATTTTTACATATATATTTAATTTTAAATTTAATGTAAAGGATATGCCGGCTTTCAAGGGCAAATCAGATTGAAGCGATTTGTAATCTTTGTACTTTTGCTTGCTTCCTTGCTTGTCATTTAACAGTTTTTCTTTCAGAGTTCCCGACTTGATTAAGTATTTTTCCAACGCTAAACAATGAACAAACTTTATTTATAAGCATCAAAGTTGGAATGGAACGGTCTTTCTTATTATAATATAGTTAGAGTGTTGGAGTTCTCCCGAGATCTCACACAAGACTCTCGTTACGAAGGGAACCAATGAGTGACTGACAGAGAAAAAAAAAATATATCTCTGTGTGTGTGTGTATGTATATGTGTGTGTATGTATATATATATATATATATATATATATATATATATATATATATATATAATATATTTTACTTTTGTGATATTGATTTACCATTTAATTTTTCACTATGTACAAGGTTTAAACCGCTAGCAATTTTAAATATCTTTCAAAACTCCCATGGCACACAGTTTGAGAATCGCTGAATTATACATTAGCAGTGACATGTTACATTACATTTAAAAAAAAAAAAAAAAAAATTTATGATTCATGAGCATAGTCTGCTTTTTTTTTTTTTTCCTTTCAGAAATGGAAGATCATGTCATGTAAGATGAGGATTGAACAACTAAAGCAGAGCATATGGAATGGAAAGGATGAAATTGCAAAGAGTAAGTCATTGTCTCTTGAGTGGTATTCCGGTGTTTGACAAACTGGACTAAACAGCTCAAGAATTGTTCATCCTAAAATATAGCTTGATGTTGTGTTAAGTGACACTAAACTCTGTCTGACTGGTTGTTTTTTAAGGGTGGCTACCATCACTCTCCACTGTTGGTAGGAACATAGCCACCCTCTTATGCTCTCTCCAGAGGGGGACCAGGGATTGTGGATTTGTAGTGTGCATATGACCGGAACTAATGTGCACTGCTTAGAACCTGAAGAAAAGGCTGGACAGCCGCACTCTGGATCCAATGTGTTGTTTATTTGTAGCAAGGTACAGGTAAAGGTGTGGATACAAAATGGGGGTGAACCACAAGTCCCAGCTTGCGCGTTTCGCACCGTGGGCTGGTGCTTACTCATAATGTGCACTGCTTATTCCACGCAAATGGAAGTGAGGGTGGAAAAAGAGAGGTTTGGAAACTCCAGTGTGCATTATAATGAGGCAACCCATTAGGAAACAAATTCATGTAGAATAGATTACAGGGCCATTAAGTAGTGAATGTGTATTGATTATCTTTGGAGAACAAGTATATCGTTTAGTGGCACTTTAAACATTCAAAAAATAGTTGTCTTTTTTTTTTTACATTGATAAACTTTACCTTCTCTATACGTTATGCAGCTCAAGCACATTTACAGTAGAATTTAAAGCGTAACGTTTCCCATAACTTGATAAATTTTTTTTAGCAAGGAACATACTTATTACATTAATAATTACGCTACCAAAATGAGTGTGTGCTGTAAATTGCCTCCAGAATTGTTCTTGTTGTAGGCCGACATTTTGCTGAAGCCCAGAGACCCTGAGCAGAAGTAAATCATAAAGTGGAACTAAACCCATCGATTAAACAGTTACATTCCTGGAATGCCAAAAATGCTAATTGTCACATTTTGATTGTTTCCTCAAACTGTCAAACCATCAAATGGGTGTTGTCATAACTGTTCACATGTGCAGCACCATGGCAATTGCAGATCAAACAGAAGCAGCTTACTTACTGTAAAGGATAGGAGGGTTTAATTCCGATTTTAAGGCTGTCAGCAGATCTGCCTCTACTAATTTGGCAGTGCCTAAAAATGGAGAGCAACTGAGCATGTGCAGAGCAGGGTGAGACAGTGTATTAGTGTATTTTAAACCTTACAGACTTTATTTTAATGTTTTACATAGCTATACCTGCAAAAGGGGCCAACCTGAAGTGATCTAGCTAGACTTAACTTTCTGACTAAAGTTCCACTTTAACCACTTACAAACCGGAAGGTTTTCCAGCTTTAGGACCAGAGCACTTTTTGCGATTCGGCGCTGCGTCACTTTATCTGACAATTGTGCGGTCGTGCGACGTTGCACCCAAACAAAATTTGCGTCCTTTTTTTCCCACAAATAGAGCTTTCTTTTCGTGGTATTTGATCACCTCTGCGTCATTTCTGATCGCCGCTATAAACAAAAGAAGAGCGACCATTTTGCAAAAAAAAACAAATTTCTTACTTTTTGCTAAAATTCAAATCCAAAAAAAATATATAAAAAAACATATTTTTTTTCACAGTTTTTGGCCGATTTTATATTCTTCCTCATATTTGTGATAAAAAAAAAAATCACAATCAGTGTTTATTGATTGGTTTGCGCAAAAGTGGCCGCGTTTACGGATAATTCATTTCTGGGGTTTATTTTTTACTAGTAATGGCAGTGATCTGCGATTTTTAGCGGTACTGCGATATTGCAGCGGACATGTCGGACATTTTTGACACTTTTTTTGGGACCAATGACATTTATTCAGCGATCAGAAATTTTAAATGTCCACTGATTACTGTATAAATGTCATTGACAGTTAAGGGGTTAACCTGGGGGGGAGAGCTAGGGGTTAACTGGGTTCCCTGGGTGTGTTCTTACTGTGGGGGGGGTTGGGCTACCATGGGCATGAGAGATCGAACTGATCCCAGTGACAGGGATCAGTAGATCTCCGATGCCTGCACCAACAGAGCGGGGAACCGCCGTGTTTACATTGACGGTTCCCCGCTCTTTGCCTGTGGCCGCTCGCCGGCAGACATCGGGTCCTCCCGAGCCGCAGGCACACTCCTCAGGCCCCCTAGCTGCCGTTTGCAGATCGCCGTGTTTTTACGGCGATTCGCGCACAGCAACCCGACTGCCGCCGTGAAAACATGGCAGGCAGTCGGGAGGTGGTTAAGGAAACTATTACGTTTTTGTGGGAATTGAATTTAAATTTTAAATATTTTAGCCTCCCCCCCCCCCCCAGGGCCTTCCATTTTATATAAAATACATACACTATATGACCAAAAGCTTGTGGAAACCTGACATTCCAACCTGCTGTAAATGGGTTTGTTTGAAATCTCATTCCAAAACCATATTGGGGAAAATTCACCCACCTTCCTATAACAGCCGCTATTCTAATGTGAAGGCTTTCTATAAGATTTTGCAGTGTCTTTGGGAATGGATTTAATAATTTAATACTCCCATAAATTATGAAATACCTGTCTCCTCCTTTCCTGTGTTAGGCAAGAGCAGGAAAGACTGTGTGTGTTATATGGCCAGCTGGCTGGCTCTTGTGAACTGAAAATAAACCAGAGTAAGCCACAGTTGTGTTGGTGTCACCCACCCACCCCGTCTGTTCCTGAGTAGCCAGTAGCTGGAAAGGGGTGTCTGGCCAATATTTTAATTTTTAAAAACCTGGGCTTTATCACAAGTTACACTATGTACAGGCAGTTCTGGAGGAAACTCTTTCACACACCAAATTTCAGTCACAAATCCTGCTTTGTTCTCCATTAGTTTATTTTATAATGTTCTGTTTAAGATTATTTGCTGACAAGTGAAGGAATTTCCATCTCTGGGGTATGGACAGAGAAATCTTGAAATTTCCAAATATTAATTTTAAACCGCATTTCAATTTTAAAAGTTATCTGATCCAAGGAAATTCATACCATCAGACATGTTTTTAAAGCTGATTTTTTTTTTTTTGCAGACCGGTAATTTAAAGGAGAAGAGTAGCCAAAGCTTGTTTGGCTGTACTTCTACGGATCACAGGAGTGCAAACCATTTTGCACTCCTGTATCACGTTTTCAGCAGGGCTGAAGTCCATTCCCTGCTGACATCACCAATGTCATCCCGACCAGAGAGTCTGGATCCGCCAGGTGCCTGGACTGACACCCTACTCAGCCTCTCAGTGACCCGCTGAGAGCATGAGCCGGCTGCTCCCCGCCCCTCCTGCAGCTCAGCACTCCAGTGAGCGAGGAGGGAGCAGAGCGGAGAGCTGTGAGAACCATTCGATCAGTGTTCGATCACTTGGTTCTCAGTGCTGATGTGCCGGTGGACAGATGCAGCATCAAACCAATGCTGCAACCACTTAGGTAAGTATGAAACTGAAAAAAAAATCCTTTACTTCTCTTAACCACTTCAGCCCCGCAAGGATTTACCCCCTTCCTAACCAGAGCATTTTTTGCGATACGTTACTGCTTCGCTTTAACTGACAATTGCACGGTCGGGTGACATTGTACCCAAACAAGATTGATGTCCTTTTTTCCCCACAAATAGAGCTTTCTTTTGGTGGTATTTGATCACCTCTGCGGTTTTTATTTTTTGCCCTATAAACAAAAAAGTGTGACAATTTTGTATAAAACCCAATATTTTTAACTTTTTGCTATAATACATATCCAAAAAAATTATTAAAAAACCCCCAAATTTTTATCAGTTTAAGCTGATATGTATTCTTCTACATATTTTTGGTGAAAAATTGATTGGTTTGCGCAAAAGTAATAGCCTCTACAAACTATGGGAATAGATTTATGGTGTTTTTTATTTACTTTTTTTCCTTTCTTTTTCTATTTATTTTTTTAAATAGTAACTTTTTAAGAACAGAAGATCTCTCCCCTCTCAGAACGGGGATCCGCTTGTTTACACTCGCAGATCCCCGTTCTGTCACTGCGGGGGAGCAATCGTGGGTGGCCGGCGGACATAGAGTCCACCCCACTCACTGATTGGCTCCCCTGCTAGCCAGTGGGCACGTGAGCGTGCCTCCGGCGGCATGCATGCTCCCACAATACACGCTCCCACCGTCGTATGATGGCGATTTGTGCAGGAGAGTCAACCTGCCGCCGCCAAACCACAGCGGCTGGTCGGCAAGTAGTTAAAGTGGGTTTAAACCCGATTCACGAAATTTGAGCTGGGCACATAGATCTGCA
The DNA here is from genome assembly GCA_018402905.1 of Glandirana rugosa. Lineage (NCBI taxonomy): Eukaryota > Metazoa > Chordata > Amphibia > Anura > Ranidae > Glandirana > Glandirana rugosa. The sequence continues at coordinate 389,942 of BLSH010340190.1, forward strand.
GTGTTTTGTTATCTCTCTTCAAAGCACTATGTCCTGTAGTTGTCTCTTGCTCCGTAGCTCGGTTATCAGCCTGATAAGTTCTCACGCGTTCTCTGAAACGGGAGATAGAAGTGTGTGATGGGGAGGTTGCTATAAATAGATTAGCAAACTGCTTGCTGTCTAAGAGCAGAGCTTTGCACATTCCTTTCTTCCTTTGCCTATGAGAAGAGGGGGTGTGTGCCTTCTATCCAATCAGCTATATTTCAATGATCCACTCCCAGTGGTAACCAGGAAGAGAAAAATGTTAGCACGATCTGCACTTTCTAAAAGATATTTACAGATGAAGACAGCAGATATACATGTAAAACTTGTATAGGGAGATTTGTTTCATCCCTGTATATCTGAGACTGTTCACTTCACTGGGTGTATGGAGTGTTTACATCCATTTTAAGTGTGTCCCACGTCCTGCAGAGGCTGATGGTTCCTGTAGAAATATTCTCTCCAGTCCTCTTCATAATGCTGTGGAGAGTTAATAGCTTTGGGTCTAAAGTTGGCCATAAAATGTGAATTTTTTTCAGATAACCGATTCTTCCATCTCACACAAATGAGGTGGACGGGGGAATCTTTCTGCCAGGACATTGTATTCTCACAACAGGACCTGTCACTGATCTGTGTCTGGAGCTGCTGCTCGAGAATTTTTCAGCATATCTGGGGGCAGCCACACACTGAATTAGGGTCCTTCCTAAACCTGCCGAATTTTTATCAGTGTATGAACAGCTTTGCATTGCATTACATTGAAGAAGCTCCAGTTGGGCATCGCCCCTTTCTGTCCTTTCTTCCATTGACAGAAGTCCTTTCATTGTTTTCACCAAATGCAACGCATTCTGTGAATGGGGAAAAGGCGGATGAATGACATGATCCCTCTCCTCCATTCACAGAATGTGTTATATTTTGTGAAAACAATGAACTTTTGTCAAGTGAGTACTTGGACAGGCACCTGTTTTGACTGTCTTCAGTGTACTGAAGTGTTAGAACCAAAGCTTTTAACCCCCTGAAGTGGCATAAGTTCAGCAATGTGACGAGGACTGGGCATCGCTGGAGAAAATATTTGCACAGCAGCCTGCAGGCCCTTGGACGCACTTCATTACAGTTAGAGGAGGTCCAGCTGCCCCACGAAAAAAATTTAGTCAGCAGCTACATATATACTGTAGCTGCTGACTTTTGATATTAGGCCACTTGCCTGTCCTGAAATCCATATACCCATATTTCCATCGGCTCTCAGGTGCTGCCGCCATTGCCTGTAAGTGAAGCCTTGGACTTCACAGCCGGTTTCCTACTACTGCACTTTCTGGATGGCCCGGTTTTGGGGGAAGGAAGAGGGGGGCTGAACTTGGAAGGCGGGTACCTCTCAAAACCAGGTACCTTTTCCCCCCGAAACGTGCGAAATGTGGCACCAGGGGGGAGGAGGCAGATAAGCGGAGCTACTAAACTTGCACTTTTAATACCGGTTTGTTTTAGTTGAACCTAAGAAGGAAAAAAAATAGCCTGTTTGAAAAGAGCAATGCACACTTTGAATCCAGAGCTCCCTCCTGCAGTACTCACTTTCCCACCACAAGATGTCCTTTAGTCTTCATGTTAGAATAAGGGGCTAGCATCATTTAGCATACTAACTCCAAACTTTGGCCTTTTATAGACCCACCCCTATCTTGTGGCTGAGCAGTGAAGGAGAGGCAGTACAGGCATCACGTAATCTCTGTCACTCTGCTGTCTCCTCTTATCAGCATGCTCCTTATCCGCATATAAATTGATTGGCTGTTTGTGCTGCTTCTACATCTCATAGTGCAGCCCTGCTATACCGGGGGACTGCAAAACACTGACCACAAGTCAAAAGCAGGTACTTGAACTGCTTGCATCAAAATATACATTTAATAATCTGTTCATTATTACGGAACTACATTAATTTGTGTCTTTTATATCTGCCCCTGAGCTTTAAAGACTCATGTACTGTATCTTCACAATGTGTATATATAGCTGGGACATTTCCATAATATCATACGAAATGGTTAACTTTTATGCAAGAACCATTTTGTTATGCATTCCATTGATAACAACAAGCTCAAACATACATTTTTGAAATGCCTTCTTCCATAGAAGTTAATAAATGCTGTAGAAAAATGCAGTCTTCTATTTCTCAGGTTTATGTGTATTGCCTTTGTACACGCTTACATGTGGGATTTTTTTTTTTTTTTTAGAACTACTCTACCTTAAGAAACATATAAAATAACAAATGGTACAAAAACATCACAAAATAATTGCTATCACAGGCTTTTATCTGTTTAAACGTGAGGCTTGTGTCTGAAATCCTATAGAGCACTAACATTAATGCACCCAGAATGCATGCATGCTTTTCTAATATGTTATGAACGTGCAGTGAGTGTGATAAAATTGCAAGCTGGGAGCCAAACCATTTAGAATCTTAGATGTGTATGATTAAACCACACAGGAAATGTTTTTGATGATACACAGTAGAACAATAAATATACTTCATAGTGCTTGTCTCCTAAAACGTGCATTATAGCTGGCAAGGCCGACTAAGATCCCTATTCTTTTTCTTTGGCTTCTTTAGGGTTTTGAAAGTAGACATCAGCTTTAAAATAAACATTGCCAAGGAACTGTATTGACATTGTGTGTAGCTCCATTTATTTATATATATATATTATTACGCACTTCCGTATAGAGTGCGCATGAGTGCCCCACTTCTGATGTGATTAGTCACAGTAGAAGCCGATCAATGGATGACGTCTTTCGATTTGTTTGCGTGATTGCTGCCAAGCTATGTCATACACTGGGAAGGCATATCTATCAGTCCAACTCCTGCAACTATTAAAGTGTCTGTTCACCATAATATTAAACTCCTCCTGTTTACTCCTATTTTCTTCTGTTGAATATAGCGTTGAAAGAGTTTTGTTATATCTATCGACTAAGCGTAAATCTATACCTGTTGATCCTGCTAGATGGCTAACAAACTGCTTCTCTGTGCTCTCCGCCTCCTGTGACATTTATCTGTTAGCTTTGTTCTAATTCCTCCTCCCTCCCTCCCTCCCTCCTTCCTTCCCTCCCTCCCTCCTTCTTTCTTTCCTCCCCCCGCTCTCTCCTTTTTTTTCCTTCTTTCGCTTTCTCCTCCTCCTCCTTTCGCTCTCTGCTCCTCCTTCTCCCCCTGCTCTCTGCTCCTCCTTCTCCCCCTGCTCTCTGCTCCTCCTTCTCCTCCTCCTCTCTCCTCTCTCCTCCTTCTCCTCCTCTCTCCTCCCTCCTCCGTTTTCGTCCCCCTCTTCCTCCTCGTCTCTCGTCCCCCTCTTCCTCCTCGTCTCTCGTCCCCCTCTTCCTCCTCGTCTCTCGTCCCCCTCTTC
>BLSH010340190.1:393337-422318 GCA_018402905.1 Glandirana rugosa
GTCCTCTTTCCTCCTACTCCGCTTTTGCTTTCGCCTCGTCCTCCCCCCCTGCTTTCGCCTCATCCTCCTTTCTCCTGTTCCTTCTCCACCTGCTCTCGCCTTCTCCACCTGTTCTCTGCTCCTCATCCTTGTCCCCCTGCTCTCGCCGCTGTCTCCTTGTCCCACTGCTCTGCTGATCCCTTTTTTTTTTTTGATATCTGGATTTCATCTATTATGCTTATATTTGGGGAAAAAAAACCCATCTGTTCGGGGGTTGGTTAGCAATACACATTTAATTGCCTACCGCTTTAATAAGCATTTTTAATGCGATAATGAAGCTTGGCAAATGCCCTGTATATGTTGGTTTTCTATTTGGGGAAATGATGATGAAAAAGTTGCCAGATTTGAGGCATATTGGGTGTTGGTGTGGTACATTTTCCATAACCCCAAACCCTGGCCAGTAGTTCACTACACCACACTTCCAGACAACAAAGAAATTCTAAACTAGGCCATAGACTCCAATGGGGTCTTTGAGATGTGGCACAGCATGATGAACACAACATAGGGTATACATTTTAAAACACAGCAAAGCAGTGCAAACTCAACTGTGTGCCCAGGATTGTAAACTGAACATTTTATTTAGTGAGAGGTGCTTTGATTGGGTTTCAGAGTGCTTTAAAAACATGGATCAAATGCTGTGGCTTTTGAAGCATTTTGAAGCAAGTGTAAGGCCCCTTTCACACTTGTGTGACTTGTCCTGTGTCTTGGAACTGCAAAGTCGCATGACAAGTCGCACCCCATGATTTCAAATGAGTACCATTCATACCTTTGCGACTTCAGAGTAGTCCCTGCATTACTTTGGTCCGACTTTGATGCAATTTGAGGTCCATAGACCTCAAGATTACACAGGCATTGCTTAGTCGCTGCAAAAAATTGCAGCAAAATTGCACGACTTTTAGGTCTCACACTCAAGTGTGAAAGGGGCCTTAGTGGAGTTTGAGAGATTAATTTCTGCTAGGTGATTCCCGCTATGCAGAGTGACCGTTATTAGGAGAAGGTGCATTCAAGAACCCGTAATTGTGACATTAATAGTATTTTTTTTCTCAAATGTCAAGATTCAGAGCTGTTGTCCAAGTCCAGAAAATACAACCAAGAACTTTACCTCAGAAGCCAAAGGCACCAGGAAAAGAAGGAGAAGATTCAGAGGCGCAATTGCAAGCTCAGCGTGATTGTGGAGAAGCGGAATAAAGATGTGAAGAATCGCCATGGGGAGTTGGCCTGTCTGCGGCGCTCACATATATTAGAACTGACTTCAGTGATATTCCCTATAGGGGAAGTGAAAAATATAACAAGGTAACTCTGGTTTCTGCCCTAGTGTATCAAGCTTATGCTGTTTTTTATTGCAGCACATTTCCTTGAAGGCCTAATAAGTATGACTTATGCTGTTGACTATTACAGGTAAACAGATTCTTTGTGGGTTTGACGTGCATTGCGCTAGGGCAACACATTCATTTAATGATCAAATGCCCCAAAAAAGGTACACATACTATTTTAGCAACACAGTACTCCATAATGTATGTTGGTGTGATACAAGTATGTTGATAAGGCGTGTTCAGATGGCGTTCAAAATTAATGGCACTCCAGTGTGCTTAAATTCCATATACAGGAAGCCTGTGATCACAGCCCTTCCCCCTCTGTCAGAACGGAGAGCCGTGTTTACATACACGGACCTCCGTTCTTTCACTGCGGGGGGGGGCATCGTGGGTAGCTGGCGGAGATCGAGTCCTCCCTGATCCCCACCATTTTCCCGGTTCTCGGCCGCCATTTTGCTGTAGCCGTGGCCATTTTGCCTCTGGTTTGGCCTCATGTGACCGATCGGCGGCCATTTTTGGTGAGTCCTTCTTGATGGAAAACCCGTGTGTGTTGGCACCGTTCTTTCTCTTCCTGGTCAGCGGCGCATGGGACAGCAGTGCAACGCAGCAGCGGCTCCTCACAGCGGCAGTAACAGCAGCAGGAGGGCACAGACAGGCACAGCAAGTATAGCTGGCTTCCCCCTGGGGTGTTGGTGGTTGGCGGTGCAGGATCCTCCTGGGCATTTCCGGTCGGTCTGAGGGCAGTTGAGGGGGGTTGTACTGTGGGGGTGTTATGGCCTGTAGGCCTCACGTGTGTCCCAGGGGTGGCGCGATGGCGGCTGAGTACGTGGGATGTCCTCTGGAAGGGTCCGCTGAAGCCCAAGCGGCGCTGGGACCTCTGGTTCCCCTGGATAAATTGGCTCCATTCTGAAGGATTTTTTCGCCCGGGGGATACCGAGCCGTGGTGGGGGGTGACAAAAAGTGTCCACCCCCCCCCCTCCATCTTCAGGGGAGGATTTGGAGCCGGAAGGGGGCTCGGTGGTTTCAGGACCTCCGTGGAACTCTCTGAAGGGGAACTGGAGTCCTCGGACGGTGAGGAGGACCAGGGGCCCTCAGTGGCGAGCAAAAGGGCGCTGGTGGGCTCCCTGGTCACAGCTGTCCGCGAATCGCTGCGGCTGGACCAAGCTGGGAAGTCGCAAGAGACTGCCTAAGTTTTTTGGTCTTATAAGCCAGCCGGGGCCCCTAAGGTTTTTTTCCTTATGTCCAGTTCTTTGACCAATTGTTTAGAAGGAATGGCAACGTCCGCAGGATTCCTTTACACTGCCTAAGCGCTTTTCTGTACGCTATCCCTTTTGAGGACAGCCTGTTGCAGAAGTGGGCATCCCCCACGGTAGACCCGCCGGTGGCCCGTCTGAACAAGGCAACTAACATTTCCATGGAAGGGTCACCATCTTTTCAAGACCCGGCTGATAGGCGGACTGAGGCGGTGTTCCAAGCATTGTTGTTGGTGGTGGGGGCGACCATGAGGCCAGCTCTGGCGTCGGCCATGGTGGCGCAGTCGCTCACAGAATGTGCGACGGAGTTGCACAGTGATTTGGGCTGCGGGTGCTCACCAGAATCGTGGTAGCGAGCAGACCAGCTGGTGCAGGGTCTTCGTTACCTTTGCGACGCAGCGTTGGTCTTGGTCCCTATGCTGTCAAAAATGTCTGTGTTTGTGGTCATTATTGGATGACTGCTGTGCTGTGGTGCTGGTCGGGTGACCACGCACCTAAGAAGGGCCTCACAGACCTGCCCTTTCAGGGTGGTCGGCTTTTTGGTGCTCAGCTGGATGAAAATCATTAAGGATTTCACGGGAGGGAAGAGGACTGTTCCTCCCAGAACCCAAGCGGCGAGAACATCGCCGTAGGCAGGGGCCTTGGTCCCCTGGCCACAAGCGTGCTTTTTTTTTTTTTTTTTTTTTTTTTTCATGCGCCCGGTTCAGCGGGCAAGGGCTCTTGGCCTGGCAAGGCTGCCGCTGGGACCAGTAAGTGGCCCTGGCAGCACAAGTCCGGGAAGACGATGGAAAAGTCCTCCTCCGCATGATGGGTTGCCCCCGCCCGACTCTCGGGTGGGGGACCGGCTTCTGGGGTTTGCGGACTGGTGGACCACCCGCATCTCTGACCTGTGGGTACGAGAGGTGGTGTCCTCCGGGTACAAGATGGTTTTGCACTCTGCCGCCGGACAGGTTCCTTCCATCAAATTTGAGACGCCCTCCGGGGCGTTGGCAGGCTCTGTTAGGGGCTGTTCAGACACTGTCCGAACAGGGGGTAATTGTGCTGGTCCCCCCGGCGGAAAGGTTCCGCGGCTTCTACTCAAACCTCTTTGTGCTGCCAAAGAAGGATGGGGTCAGACCGGGTCTGGACCTGAAAGCGCTCAATCACTTTGTGAGGGCGCGAAAATTCAGGATTGAATCAGTCCGTTCCGTCGTGGCCTCCCTGCACCAGGGGGACTTTCTGGCATCCCTGGACATCAGGGAGACTCCTTCACGTTCCCATTTGTGTCCGGCATCAGCGCTTCCTTCGCTTTGCGGTAGGGGATCTCCACTACCAATTTGTGGCACTTCCCTTTGGTCTGGCCTCTGCTCCGTGGGTCTTCACCAAGCTGTTGGCTCCGGTGCTGGCTCTGCTGAGACAGAGAGGCATTGCTGTGGTAGCATACCTAGACGATCTACTCCTGCGAGTGGAGTCGGCTCCGGCGGACAATGTTGCTATCACCCTGACCTCCCTGCGGGACTTCGGCTGGTTGATCGACCTTCAGAAGTCGACGCTGACCCAGTCCTGTCGCCTAGAATATCTGGGCCTGATCTTGGACACGGAGCCGGCGAGGGTGTTCCTACCTCCGGCCAAGTTGCTGACGCTGCGAGCAGCAGTGCGAACTCTGTTGTCACGACTGTGGTCCTCCTTAGGTTTTTGCATGCGGGTGTTGGGGCTCATGGTCTCGGCTTTTGAGGCGATACCGTACGCCCAGAGTCACACCCAGCTTCTGCAGCGGGAGATTCTGCTGCAGTGGGACAAGTCTCCCTTGTCTCTGGATCAGCTGATCAGGTTGGATCATCAGACCAGGGGGTCGTTGGCCTGGTGGCTTCGGGCCCCGGCACTGACCTTGGGGAAGTCGTTTCTTCCTTTTGGGATGGTCGATAGTCACGATGGACGCCAGCCTATCGGGCTGGGGAGGAGTCCTGGGGCAATGATCTGCTCAGGGCTGATGGTCGGCGCAGGAATCTCGCCTTCCGATCAATGTGTTGGAGTTATGGGCGATCAGGCTCTGCCTCTCCCACTGGTCGTCGAGGCTGCGCGGCCTCCCTGTTGGGGTTCAGTCGGACAACGCCACGGCCGTGGCGTACGTGAACCACCAAGGTGGAACAAGGAGCTCGGCAGCAGCTGCTGAAGTGGCCCACATTCTGAGGTGGGCAGAGCTTCACGTGCCGGCAATCTCCGCCATATACATTCCGGGCGTAGATGATTGATTTGGCAGGCGGACTTTCTCAGTCTCCAGACACTGGATCCAGAAGTGTTCCGCCAGATTTGCCAAAGGTGGGGCACGCCAGACATGGACTTACTGGCGTACCGATTCAATCACAAGGTATAGACCTTTGTGTGCAGGACAAGGGATCCGTTGGTGGTAGCCATGGACGCCCTGGTGGCCCAATGGTCTCGGTACCGGCTTCTGTATGCCTTTCCTCCTCTCAAACGTCTACCGCGGCTGCTGCGCAGGATAGAAGTGGAGGGAATCCCGACAATCCTGGTGGCTCCGGATTGGCCTTCGGCGTCCTTGGTACGCTGACGTGGTGCCGATGGTAACAGATGTTCCCTGGCGGCTCCCGCTTCGCGATGATCTGCTGTCACAGGGACCCATCCTGCACCCTGCTTTACCATCGCTGGCTTTGATGGCCTGGCTATTGAGTCCCAGGTACCGAGGGATAGGGGTGTCTCTAAGTCAGTGATCCCCACCATGCTTAAGGCGTGCAAGTGCACTTCGCGCAAGAGTTATCATCGCACCGGGAAAGCTTATATTGCCTGTTGCGAGGTGGGGGGTTGGAACCTCCGTTCTTTTTCGGTGACTCGGGTGCAGGCCTTTCTTCAGCAAGGCCTGGATCACAAGTTTAGCATTGAGTACACTCAAAGGACAGATTTCTGCTCCAGCGTCCGTTAGCGACGCATTCTTTGATTCATACATTTATACAGGGTGTACGTCATGTGGCTCCTCAGGTATGGTTGCCTTTGGCGCCGTGGGATTTGAACTTAGTACTTTCTGTACTGCAGAAACCACCATATGAGAAGATCAGGGATATTCCCTTACAACCGCTGTCACAAAAGGTGGCCTTTTTTTGGTGACCATTACATCCGCTAGGCGGGTGTCTGAATTGGCGGCTTTGTCATGTAGGTCTCCCTACCTGGTCCTTCATAAGGATAGGGCGGTGCTGCGCCCTTCCTCTTCGTTTCTACCGAAGGTGGTTTCCTCTTTTCACATTGAGGACATTGTCCTCCCTTCGTTGTGCCCGCGCCCGTCACATCCTAAGGAGATTGCCTTGCACTCCCTGGACGTAGTGAGGGCTCTGTGGGTGTTTGTCAGCAACGGCTCCCTTTCGGAGGTTGGATGCGCTTTTTGTGTTAACGGAAGGTCCGCGCAAAGGTTTGGCGGCCTCGTCGGCTACTGTATCCCATTGGATCAGACAGACTGTGACCCATGCGTATGCAGTTCGGGGGCACGAACCCCCCTTTCTGGTCACGGCTCATTCCACCAGGGCGATAAGTACTTCCTGGGCTTTTTGACACCAGGCGTCAGTGTCTCAGGTGTGCAAGGCGGCCACCTGGGCCTCGGTGCACACGTTTGTTAAATTTTACAAAGTTGATGTGTCGGCATCTGCGGATGCTGCTTTTGGCCGCAAAGTTTTACAGGCGGCAGTGTAGGCGCGGCTGGCACCTCCCGGAAAATTCTGTTGGGTACAGTTGTTGTTGTTTTTGATTTGACACTGCTTTGGGACGTCCCCACATGTCAAGAATAAGAGGCTGCGTCTGTCAATGAACGTAAGAGAAAATAGGATTTTTTGACTTACCGTAAAATCCTTTTCTCTGAGTTCATTGACAGACACAGCACCAACCCCTCTGTGTTGTGTTCGTACTGCTTGTTACGGACTGGTGTGCTTTGCAGGGTGGAGGGGTTATACACTGAGTGAGGACGGTCCCCTGGGAGGGGCCAGCTTTGCTTTTTCTGAACTTCGTTCTGCCTAGTCTACTTCTAGTAAAAGGTGCATAAACCCCACGTGTCAAGAATAAGAGGCTGCGTCTGTCAATGAACTCAGAGAAAAGAATTTTACGGTAAGTCAAAAAATCCTATTTTTGTTTCCCTATTGAAGAGATTTCCCCTCCCTTTCTGTCCTGACAGTGAATGAGTGGAAATCCCTCAAAACGGACACTGATGGCAAAAACTTTTACTTGCCGAATCTATAATGACCTGAAATGTCATGGTTAATGAGCATGGGGGATTGTAATGCTAAGAGATAGCTATAACATTTTTCTTTATACTTGTACTGTATGTACAGGTTCCCCCAAGCGAGAAAATAGCTACAAAAATTAAGGGGGAAATAAAGAGTCCATCATGTTAGAGGTGAGCTTACATTCCCTCCTCCCTCCCAGCTGTCAAATAGGTTGTACCCAAGATGATTCAAGGGAAATGTTTGCCAAAATGTAGTATTAGTCCTGTGAAACACAGGATGTAGTTTATTGACTCTTCACGCTCTCATGCAAATATCTTCCGATCTACAACAGGATTGACACCTAGGAGCGATCACGGAAGCCCAACATCAACAATTGATGTATGGTATATTTAAACATATGGTTTCTTTTGAGTTATAGGCCTGCTTGAAGTTTTTAAAAAAACTAAAAGTATCATTTTCCTTTACTGCCCCTTTTGATTATATTTAATTTAAGGGGAGTACTAGATGGCATAATGACTACTAATATCCAAAGCAAATTTGGATGAGTACACAAACATGCTTAGTGGAGATTTTGCTCTGCTCTGAACTGGGGTGATGTATTTACAGGCTGCAGTTTTGGTTAGTGTGTGAACTACAACTGCTCAATGAATTCCCCAGTGGTGTTACAAGTCTTTTTTTTGTATTTTGCAAAGTGTATATCTGTTGGTCATTGTCTACGTAATCCTTACTGAGGGAATGTGACTTTATTTCTATTGTCAGTGGTTGTCTTATTAGTGACTTGTAGGAAAGGGCAGCAAAGATCTAATCTATCCAGTTGGAATAATTTCTATATGATTGCTGATTGGTTTCAATGATTAACATTGTTTGCAGATTGCCCTTTGTGAAATGTAATATGTTCATATGTAGCACAGTAATTTTGCCAATCTCTATTCTTAGGGATCCTGCCGATGTGTCCTTTGAGAATGACAATGCAATGACCTCTAGCACTGTGAGCAAGCTGGCTGAAGCTAGGAGGACCACCTACCTTTCTGGCAGATGGGTGTGTGATGATCACAATGGAGATACCAGCATTAGCATTGCTGGACCTTGGATCACTCTACCCAACAATGGGGATTATTCTGCTTATTACAACTGGGTGGAGGAGAAGAGGAGTGCGCAGGGACCTGGTAATTATATATGCTGCCCTTTACTCTGTGGTATGATTATCACTTCTATATTATCAGTGTACATGATGTGTTTCTAGTAGAATGAGTGCATCTAGGCATAGGATGTGACCTAACCCCTACACTGAATAATTTTTTATAACAAATTACATTTCCATTTTATAAGCAGTACATTTTGTTTACAAATTTTGCCTTTAATATCACTTCAAAATGTATGTCTCCACATCTCCTGCAGGCCCTTGCAGGCATCATCCATCACATCCTTTTAATGGATTTCTGTTGTCCTAGAAAACCCTTTTATATCTTTGTGTACCGACATTGAGGGGTACCCCAACTCCTAAAGCCGTCTTGTTCTTTTCATATCAAAGTAATTATAGAAACAGCATTGTATTATAAGAAGAATGATAAAATGTTTGAAGGTACGATCTGTTCAATCCTGACAATTTTGCACTTACAATCAGTTAATACACTCTACCTACTGACTGGCTCTGGCATTTTCTGTACATGGCTACCCTGCTAGCTAAACCTCTGTTGTGACTGGTATCTTTATCCTGTCAATGGCCCAGGGAATGTGGACCATGGTGTTTATGGTTAAACACATACACTGCTCCTTCCTTAAATTTGTTTGTAAGGCCTTTTTTTTTTTCTTAAAATAACAAACATGTCATACTTTACCTGCTCTGGGCAATGATATTGCACAAAGCAGCCACGGTCCTCCTATTCTGGGGTCCCCTGTCAGCGCTCCTATCTCCACTTCCCCCGCCGAGTGCCCCCATAGCAAGCTGTTTGCTCTGGGGGCACTCGTGCTCGGTCGCTCTTGAGCCCCCCCCCTTTGTCCATAAGATATACAGAGTTGGGCTTGGCCCCGCTCCCTGTTCACCTGCTCTGATTGACAGCAGTGGGGGCCAATGGCTCCTGCTGCTGTATCTAAGCCAATCAGGAGCTAGAGAACCTTGGCTCTTGTGCACATTGCCAGAGGGGGCTGCAGAGGAAGCTGCACGCAGAAGGTTTTTTTTTACCTTGCTGCCATTAAAGATGCTTTAAGAGCCTGGCTATTCTTTTCCACACGTCTTTTACACCCTTATAATGGTTTGTACATCACATAGTCATTTGACACAAGAGCAGCCTTCCCGCCTATGATATCTGAGCAGAAAGGTAGGCTCTGGCCGTACATGGTCTCCTTATATTCATTCTATATTCCTTATATACACTATATTACAAAAAGTATTGGGACACCTTCCTTTACATACGCATGACCTTTAATGGCATTCCAGTCTTAGTCCGTAGTGTTCAATATTGGGTTGGCCCACCCTTTGCAGCAATAACAGGTTCAACTCTTCTGGCATGCCTGTCCACAAGGTTTAGGAGTGTGTCTATGTGCATGTTTGACCAGTCTTCCAGAAGCGCATTTGTGAGGTCAGGCACTGATGTGGCCGATAAGGCCTGGCTCGCAGTCTCTACTCTAATTCATCCCAAAGGTGTTCTATCGGTTTGAAATCAGGGCTCTGTGCAGGCCAGTCAAGTTCCTCCACCCCAAACTCACTCATCCATGTCTTTATGGACTTTCTCGTCCACATCAGTGCCTGACCTCACAAATGCGCTTCTAAAAGAATGGTCAAACATTCCCATAGACACTCCTAAACCTTGTGGACAGCTTTCCCAGAAGAGTTGAAGCTGTTATAGCTGCAAAGGGTGGGCCAACTAAACATGAAACCCTACGGACTAAGACTGGGATGCCATTAAAGTTCATGTATGTGTAAAAGGAGGCGTCCCAATACTTATAACATAATGTATGTTTGACTTGGTTTAGCATCAGCGAAATTTGTTCTGCTGTATAAAGATTTTTTTTTTCTCTCCCCAGAAATGGAGCACAATAATCCTGCATACACAATCAGTGCTGCCTTATGCTATGCAACCCAGCTGGTCAACACTCTGTCACACATACTAAATGTCAACCTTCCCAGAAAGCTGTATAATAGGCAAGTATGAATAGCACTTCAGAAAGTTGATGCTCCCTGAGCAATAAGGCCACCTGCAATAATGCCCATATGAAATCATAAAAATCTGCTTTGCAAATGCGGTTTGCAGCCTTGTTATCAGAGGTATTTCCTGGTACCCTGGTAAGCACTGAAGGATCCAGACCTGATGATAAAACGTAGAAATTTACAGAAAGAGCTGGCTAACTTTTTGCATGCTAAGCATTGGTGCCAATTGCCCTGCCCTTCTTCTCTGTAGCCCATTCACAGATTTATTTCCAAAATGTCAAGTGATCTGTGATTGGAGGAGGCAGTTCCTGACATTTTATTCGCCCTCCTCCATTCAAAGAACACTGCATAAATACTATGAGATCTGTGAATTGATGAAGGGGAGGACAAGCAGCGCAGATGCTTTGCAACTGCTGGTCTTAACCCCTGCAGTGCTGCAAGAGTATTTAGTGGAGGGAAGATTTCTGTAGTAGGCAGCAGCCAGCAGGACAAAGGATACACTTTATAGGGGTAGGTTATGTCCTGGTGCTGTATCCACAACAACATTTTTAACTAAACTTCAGCATTAACAGAGGTGGGTTGAGATTTAGAGAGAGTGTATATTTGAATGGGATATTTCTATCATCTACGTTTTTGTCTTCCATTTGCTGCAAACCGGTATGTGTACTATGGCAGGGTTATATTTATTATGGCCATTGATTTACTTCAAAATGTAGTTTAGTAATGTCTAAACAAATTTCCTGTAATTGTTCGCTTTGCTATTCCTTATTCTATCCCTCGGAATTGACTTGTATGTAGTGTTTCTCTATTTGACGGAGTACATTGTTCAATTTTTAGTGAGTTTTGTGGAGAAAATTTAAACAGATGGAAGTTTAACCGGGCAGTGAACAAATTGAATTCCAACATCTTATATCTGTGTTTTTCTCAGGTATGTATCAGCTGACAGACAACCTTTATTTATTATAGTGACCTCCCATTGCAAAAGTATAGTGCTCAATGGCCCCTCTAACAAGCAACCATCTCTTTGGCGTGTTCATTAAAGTAGATGTAAACCCTAACTGAATGACGTTTAGCTTTCTAAACCACTACATATCATACATAATTACCTTTTTTTTAAAAAATAAAATTCCTGCTCTCACCATTTTTCATGATTTGCTGCATCTGTGCTTCTGATCCCATGCAGCCCCTTTGTGGTCCATTCATGTCTACATGTACTGTATGACATTTCTAGGAGCACATTTTCTGATGACTCCTGAAGCATGGTCCATGCCTTCATAGTGTGTGTTGAATTGGCCAATTGTGTCAATCACAAGCCCACCTGACATTGTGTCCTATATGCTATTAAGCCTGTCAATAGACAGAATCAGTAAACATACTAAAAATGCTGCATATGTTGTTATGCGGACTGCGCTGTAATAAGACTGGCATGAAAGAGCTAAAATGAACTGTGATTACGTCATACTTTTCATAGGAAAAAAGATTATGCGTATGAATAGTTTTATTTTGTTGTTTTTCTGTGTAAAGGGTGTGGATTTTTTTTACTTGCGACAAACACCCTATTAATAGTCACTTTAGGCCATGTACGCAAGTGTTGACTGGAGCACTGCCATACATTCATAATGCTTGCCAATGGCTTCCTGTAGCTGACTCAGTACAAGCAGCAAGACTGTAGAGTTCATTCCCTTCCCATAGGATAGATAATGCCAAGAAAACTCGAACTTCATCTCCTTTCCCTATAAAACCAGGGAGTGCTTCTTCCATACCACAATTCAACACTTGCTAGCACACAGTAAAACAAAAAGAAGCTCCAACACCTTAAAGTGGTTGTAAACTCTGTTACACCACTTGTACCTATAGGCAAGCCTATAGTAAGGCTTACCTGTAGGTACTGTGAAGATCTTCTAAACTTGCACAGTTTAGGAGATCTTCAGAGTGCATGCAGCCATTGGCATAATCAGTGCATGCGTTTTAAGGTCCGGCATACAGAGCATCCCGTCCCCGGACACTCATGCAGCTGGAGGCTGCAAACCCGAAAGGAAGACCGGGTGAAGATGTCAGCCGTCTCAGTGCTGAGATCGCAGCGCTGAAATGCTTTATTCTCAGGTAAGTCTCTCATAATGTGCTTGTATGTGATATTTTTTTTAAACCACCAGCAGTTTACAACCGATTTAAAAGGGTAACTCCACTTTTGATGAGAGAGAGCAAACCCACCACCACTGCTCTCCTCCTCTATGGGGCATTCAGATGTATACAGACTGGATGTCTGTTTCCATCCGATTGTCATGTGATCCAATCCGCTGGACTGATGGCAAACATATCACCATACGTCTATTTTTAGCAGTTTTTGTCGTATCGGATGCCCAGTGGCAGGTGGTCCAATTGGGTCCGCCTGAAGAACTGACAGGCGCTGGTGTGAAAGGGGCCTAAGACTCTGTTCACATTAGCGCAACTCATACGACTTTGGAGTGTGATTTTACACTCTCTGGCACTCAAGTTTTTAGAAAATTGCATCAAAGTAGTGCTTGAATCCATTCAAATTCGCTGGGGCTCTAAAGTGTGTTTTGTACATTTTACATATCTTTCACAGGATGCAGAGTGGGTTATAGAAATGAATACTACCCCTACCCTTTCTGTTCCACATTTAGAAAATATGGGCTGCAGAGTGGGCCATAGAGGAGGAAATGTCCCCTTCCCCTCTTCATGGGCTGCAGTGTCGGTGGTAGAGGACACTTTTTCTCCTTCCTCTAACCCCACAGACTCACACAGGCTACTATCAAGCAAGCAGGAGATGAGATTTCCCAGAATGGTTAGCTCTCCAATTGTCTCAGAGGCACTTTAGTCACAAACACGTGTTAAGGAAATTAAGATTTTTTTCATTATGTTTAAAATGTATAAAACCATTTTTAAATGTTTAAAAAAAATCAAGCAAGATTGACCAAATAGGTAGTTTGATTAAAATTGATTCAAAATGTTTCAACTACCTTACGGTTCTACTGACATTCACCCTGCCTTGCTTATATTCTCCACAGCCTATTGGCCCACCATCTATATATCGGGAATTTCATGAGCAGATAGAACTATATTACTATATAACTAGATTATTGACTGTGTTGGGATGTCATTAAAACTCGCACCGCTGTTTATGTGTAATATATTTTACCATCGTTCACTGATTTGACTCCATATCTCTTTGTAGCATGTGGACTTGGACCTCCTGCACCCATTACATACGCTCAGGAACCTCATGTACTTGGTCAGTCCAGATAGTGAAAACCTTGGCAGGTGAGACTAAAGGGTTTTGTTTTTCTGTTTCACATATTGAAAAGTGTTGCTTCTTAGAACCACCCACCAACTGAAGGGTGACAAGGTTTATGGAGATTTGTAGGTTCAGGACAGAAACTGTAGTCTTCCATAGACCTGGTTTTGTGTTGGGAGTTAAAGCTGAGTGTGTACATTTTATTTATTATATTCTTTACTGGTCATAAGTTTTACAACAACCCTAACAGCCAGCTTGCAAAACGCAGTGCGATTGCCTGATTCAGGCAAAAAAAAGGGTCCTGCTCCATTTTTGGCATGGATGTGGTGTGATTTGAGCCATACAAAATTAATTACTCAAATTGCACCACGCAGATGCTTTGCACTAGAATGTGGTGCGAATCACATGCGATGTGCCTAGGCTCAAATAGACTGTGTTATTACACCCTCATAGGCCCCATCACACGAAGAGTCAGATTAGGTCCACCTGTCTGTTTTTCAGGTGGACCTGATCGGACTCTCCATTTACCCCTATGGTCCGGCAGGTGTAAATTAACTTTTCTTACAGGCCATATCACTAGGTGAAAATAGAAGAAAGAAAGCCTAAATAAGTAAACTAATTCAGCCATCACATCTAAGAATTGATCAGCTCTGCAATATAATGTTTACTTTTGGGTTTAATACAGCTTTATACAAGTAGACTGCTATATAGCCTTTGTGCATGCTTCAGTAATTTTTGCTTTGAGTTGATGGACATTTATTTCCACATCTGTCAGCCAGATGTCTGAGAAACTAATTTAAAGCGATTGTAAACCTCAGATATGAAATATGAACAAAGCATATCCTTCTATAATAATTTGCTCCCCTGCAGATTTTATAAGTTTGTCCACTTACAAAGAAATGAAGGGTCCAAAATTTTTCCTGTTCAATCGTTTTATTGGTGTTACAAAGAAAAACATGAAACATACTCCAAATCAAGGTGTACCTTACAATGTACATTGCAATTTAAAAATGCACAGAAGGATCGTCTGTTCACATTGTCAGAGGAAGTGTAGAATATGCAGCAGAACAAACGGAGACTCAAAGTCCCCATCATATTTAAGAGCACATAACGGTAAATCAACAACAAAACTTTTGTAGAAATCGCCAACACTGGTAACCTGTTATAAACAAGTGCTGTATCACTTAGCATCTCTTAGCCAGGGACATGAAATTGGGAGATGTAAGTTGAAGTTAAAAGAATAAGAGAAAAGGAGGAGAGAGATGGAGGTCGGCAGCACAGAGCAGACCCAGGACTCTTATCATAACTCGTGTTTAAAATGTGAGCTTGGGGTTCCAGTAGAGATTCATCGAAATCCGGTGGTAGGGAGTGCTCCACCCAGGGTTGCCATATTTTAAGGTGTTTAGGGATTTGGTCTTGAATCGTAACTTCTATTTTACTGTGGATCATGGCTTGGGTTATTCTGTGCTTAGTTTCAATAATACAAAGTTTATGGGACCTCGAAGCCCACGTTATGGTTTGTTTAGCTGCTGTCATAACCTGCAATATGAGATGAAACTGAGCCTTGGTGTAGTCCTTTGGAGTTATGGTTCAACAATGCTAGGGAAAGATCTGCATCCAGCTTAGTTTTGACCAGGGTGGAAGCTATACCAAAAATTTCAGTCCAGAACTGCTGCACTGCTAGTCATGTCCACCAAATGTGTGCATGCGTGCCCTCTTGACCACAGGCACAGAAGCACATTGGAGAATAACCAGGCAAAAATTTGGAGATCTTTACCGGGACCAAGTACCACCACTTGAGAACCTTAGTTTGTTTCAAGTGCTAAGATATTTTGAGAAGAGGATTTAGTGGTCGCCCATATGTCCTCCGTCTCCAGATCAACCTCAAGGTCTCTGGACAATTGTGCTGCGTATGATGACATACCGGACGGCGGGGATGTTAAGTGATTTTATATTTGTGATATTATACTTGGGGCATGCATGTCTGAATTGCATGTACCTTTGTAAAAAGATAGACTTGTGAAAGATGAGTGTGCATGTATTATTGTCTGGAAAAAGTGAGCTATCTGAAGGTACTGTAAATATTTCCTAGGCGGGAGTTGGACCTGTTCTCTCAGGGTAGCGAACGTTTTCAGACCATTATTGGTCACAAAATCCCATATATGAGTCATACCTGATGAGGACCAAATTTGTAATGAAGTTGAGTCAGAGTAGGCCGGATAGAAACCTGGGTGGTTAAAAAAGGAAAGTAATGGGGTATGGGGAGATGCCAGTTTGAATGGACCTCAGTTTATTCCATAATGAGAGGGATTGCTGAGTTATTGGGTTAGTTATGGGTCCATGGTCACAGCGGGTCATCCACAACAGGTTTGCGAACGATAGAGGGTGTGAGTCCGTCACCTCCGGAGCCACCCACATTGGAGGCTCTATTGTATGATATTAAGTAATTTGGGCTAGCTGGGTAGCATCTGAGGAGATTGGGGTCCCCGTAGGGTCTATTATTTTTAAGAGGGAGGAAGTCCGGTGTACTGAAGGCTGTCAGACCCAAAAGCCGTTGGTGTGATAAACAACAATAATGGTAATAGTCACTGGGGAAAAAGTCCAATATGCACACCTAGTGGCAGCCGCTGTGTAGGAGCTAGAAGTGACAAGAAGAAAGGCAGCGCCATCTAAGTGTACCAGTATGAGACTTTAATGACTGCAATATGTAAACAACTTACAACAGGAGTGCCCAACCAGTGACTCGCGATCTCCTGCTCTGGGATGGCAGGTTGGCAAGCCCAGATCGTGGGTGGCTGACCCAACATCCTAGAGCATCAGTGTTCTTAATGAAGACTGCAGTAGAGGAAGCATGCAGCTGCGGAGAGATCAGAGCCGCATATACCTATGCTTCCTGTATAGTGCCGGCTCCTGTCACAAGCAGAGTGATACCAAATATACTATGCCTGGGACAGCAACAGCCGGCGATACCTGAATGGAAGACTTATTAAAGGTAAACTTTTATTACTAAAATCACTGTGTATATATGGGCATATCTGTTCTGCAATGGTTACTGGGCTGCTTTCAAACTGATTCGCATGTTATTGCACTGGGCTATAGACTTCTGTTATTTCCTCCCGGTTTTGGTGCGCTTTCAGAAAGTGCACCACACTGGCAGGATATAATCGACATCTATGGAACAGTGCAGCTAACCCACAGGAAAGTCACAGATTCACTGCGCTGCGCCCGCGGTGCAGGTGAACTGCAGCACATCAGTGTGAAAGCAACCTTAAGCCCCTTTCACATGATCGGTCCGACCCAATCGAACCCTCCATTCACTCTATGGAGCATCAGATGTAAGCAGACTTGTATCCATTTGCACCCACCTACCTCCAATCCGATCCACAAAAAAAACCTAGTTGGATCGGATGGGAGGGCCCATAGAGTAAAGTGAGTGGAGTGGGCTGTGTCCATGCCTGCTCTGCAAATGCAATGGACACAGATCTGTCATCCGTCTGCTCCACTTATTGTGGCCAGTGACCGGGTACAAAGTTGCTTAAGTGGCCCTCACCCTTCAAAAGGTTGGGCACCCCTGACTTATAAGATTATGGTAGATATGCTTATCAGGTAGATAAACACCGATGTGGGTGGCTGGATGGTCGGCATTCCTCGTGAATGAGACTGGAGGGCGTCCTCGGCAGTGTGGGTATACAGCAACACTTCCTGGAGCTGGTCTGAGAAACTTGGATGGGCGGAGGTAAAGCTGACGTCACAGGCATCACTGTCGGTGGGCGTGGCACGCGCTCGGAGCATGCATGCTCATTCTTCAGGCCGTCTAGTTTTTATCATAGGTGTATTTTAAATGATAGAGAGAATATCAATGAAAAATCCAGAAAAATAAACACAAAACAAATGCTATAAGTTAAGTTACTGTTCAGTGAGTAAAATAAGTTTCCTGACTCAGCCTCATGCCAGTAACCTTGGGTCAACTCCACCCCCTTGACCCCATATAGGGCATCCCTGTATAGATCAATAAAAGGCTACCAGTACCTGATGCAGGTGTTCTTATATTGTCCTTGCTCCGGACATTCCTGTTTCGTGTGGTCCTGCCATAGGTCCCTGCAGTGGATGGTCCCTTGTTGGGGGTAAATCTTCCTTATAATGGGCGCCCTGGTGCCGGGGAAGGCGCAGGCATAAAATGCTTCATGCCTAAGATCTAGAGCAGCTATCCTGGGTCTTCTCGCCCTCTCTTTGCTTTTTCACGGTCTAGCTTCTCCTGGGCTGGGATGCCTGTAGCAAGGCTGACAGAGTCAGGAAGACTGACAGTCGGCAAGGCTCCATGCGGGCTAGGTGCCGATCGATGATGTCATCCATTGCGGTGGGTCTAGGGTTGCCACATCATCCCTTTAATCCAGGACACATATTAATTATTCAGGTTCTGTGGCTGATTAAGGTGGTAATTAAACTCACTTGGTGCCTTGTCTGCATTAAATTAGCTTTAGAACCTGTGCAATTCATATGTGTCCTGGATTAAAGGGATGAAGTGGCAACCCTAGGTGGGTCCCGACTCTCTTCTCTCCTCGGCTTGCGCTCCTCCTGCATTGCGGTGGCGCGGGGTGATGTCACCAAGCCTCTTCTGATTGGCTGACCGCGATTGGTGTGGGGAAGCGCTGCCTCCCATTGCAGGGGAAGGGGGTGCATGGTGTTTGAAAGGCCTGGGATTCGTCTGGACGCTGCGGCCGCTGGTTCTCTGTTGTCTCTCTAGTCCTGCAGTGCTCTATTCTATGCTGTCCTCCTGCTCCCTCACATGATTGACATTTTATGCAGACTAATGGTTGTCATGTTACAGCTGTCTTACCTGGTAGTCTGCCTGAAGGGATTCTCCCTGATGCCTTCCTATGAGCTGCTGCAGTTGGTGAGTGAGTTCTTGAAGGTTCGGCTGTAAGGTTGTCTGTCTTTGGCTTATATCTTTCTTCCTTGGTTCCTGCCTGTGTTTCTAGCCCAGGATGAGCTCGCTAATCCCAATGGTTGAGGCACTGAAAACTGCTAAAAGGTAGGGGGCTACTGTATGGACAACTGTATATCTTGTACTGCACATTGCTAATGACCTTTCCTTATTGTCGGAGGGTTTATCATAGAAGCCGCAAGAGGGTGTTTTTTTTTTTTTCTCAGGTGACCACCATAGGCAAAGCTAGGCAGTATCAGGTACAGCACAGCCTATCTTCAGCTACCTGTGGGGCCATCATCTAGTCATACCCTTGCTTCAGCCACTAGTTGTCACGCGGCTCTTCCCACGGTCTCAAATTTATATTGGTCTTGCTGTGCAATACCTTTCTTATCTAAGCGTCTCTGCGAAGTTAGGCTTTGTGAGGCCTCTCACAGTTCCCAGATGGAGTACGAAGATATTAGTAGTGTATTAAAAGGCAGTTGAGGGTGTAAAAAGCCTCTTGCCAAACCCATCTAAAGGTGGCGTAAGATGATTCACCAGAGCCTGGGCCTATTGGCTATAAATTGGGAGCAGAATCTGATATTGCTCAGGAAGACTTATTCCCTTTCATGTCAGAAATGAAGCAGTTAAAGCGGTAGTAAACCTGCGAGAAGAGAGGGGAAAAAAAAAATAGTCTGCAAGACAATAGCATAATGCGTTAGTATGCATCACATACTAACACATTATGAAGTACTTACCTTAGAACGAGGCCCCTGATGCCCGAGTTGGTGAGTGCTGAGAACACTGAAATGATGGTCCTCTTCTTTCTTCAGGGTACGCGGCTCCGGCACTGTGAGTGGCCAGAGCCGCGTGACGTCACACGCAGGAGCTCTTCGTTCCAGCAGCCAGCTCTGATTTTCTGGCAACCTCCGCCAGATCATCAGAGCGCATGCGCCGCTGACATCGGCGGCTGCATGCAGAGCGAATATCTCCTAAACCGTGTAGGTTTAGGAGATATTCATTTTACCTAAAGGTAAGCCTTATTATAGCCTTACCTGTAGGTAAAAACAGCTTTGGGGGGTTTACTACCACTTTAATAGTAAGCGAGTGGGCAGCCAGACTGGGGTCCGGCAGTGCTTAATAGGTTAGCAAGCCTTATCCATTTCGCCAGTCGGATTTGGAGCCCTGGGATTCACCTCCAAGGTCGAGGCATCCTTGCAATAATCCCTCTTGGAGAGAGGGGCTGTCTCAGGATTGAAAAAAGTCTTTACCTCAGCAGTGGCTCTGACTTTGTTGCAAGAGCAATTAGGGTATGATTGTCAAATTTGCAGTCAACTTAGGTTGCCATGCAGAAATGGAACTCCTGTCTTCAAGCCTTCAAAGCCTGAAGCTGTCGACTGAGTTCATGGCTGAAGCAGCAGTGAACTTCATCAGGTTTATTCTGGGCTGCGGATTTTGCCTCTAAGCAGGCCTTGTGCTCTATTCCTTTCACTGGAGGTATACTTGGTAAAGCATTGAAGGATACAGTACTGAGGAATGGAAGTGTTGGCCTCAGTCCTTTCAGCCAAACAAGAAGTCTTGCGAACAGTTCAAGGTTGACAGATCTCATCGGCCCAGTGTAGAGTGCCCCCGCTTGGTGGATCAGGTAAGATCCAAGGGTACTCTGTATGCAAAGGCTTCAACCTAGTGCTTCTGGACTTTGCTGGTTGGGGCAAGATTAGCTCTCTCCGGCAATATCTGGTCGAACAGGATTACGATTTGCGTAGTACGAAAAAAAAAAATGGGGGGGGGGGAAATGTGCGTTTTTCATATTTATGTGCATCAACAACACAAGCAAAATTGCACGCTTAGGCAACATGCATGACACATTTAGCAGACGCACAGCAGTGCCATTTATTGATGAATGGCACCCCCACGCATCCTGGCATTTGCACAAAACTGCTTGGTGCCACATCACCATGCGGTTCCGTGCAGCACATTTTGGAAACTTTATTATGTTTCTCATGCATACGGCAGCCTGCAAACTGAATGCAAAAGAATTGGGAATAAAAAATTGCGCAGAAACAAGCACCAAGGTGCCCAAAGCCCGGGAAGGGCCATCCATCACGTCCAAACAGAGTAGATGGAAGCATTGAGAGACTTCAGCTGGCAGCCTTACAGCATTTCCACTGGAGTCCTGGCGTGACTTGCCCATGAAGCAATTGTGAAATGCACATAAAGACCCAAAGCTACCTATGTCCATCTAATGGTTTGGACTATCCAAGAGGAAGGATTTTATGTGGGGCCATTTGACCCATTTTAGGATTTACTGATGGAGGAACCAGTTATGTGCCAGCCTGAGCTTTCTCAGTTCTCTGCAGATATGAGCAGATGACTCCATTCATCTGAGCCAGGTCACCTCTACAGGGAGACAAACGGGTAACCATTTCCAATTTGGATGTCTTCTGCTCGGCCTCAGGTTGGGCCCAAGAATCTTTTCTGGGTTATGGACACAATAACCGCTTATCTCCAACAAAAGGGCATACGAGTTTCGTTGCCTAGAGGATATCTTAGTTCTCGCTTACCCCAAAGACCCTCTGGTGCAGCACTGGTACCAAGTCCTGACCACACTAGCAGAGTTTGGTTGGATGGTAGATACAGGAAGAAAGCCTACTTTTTCTGGGTCAGAACCTGTTTTATCTTGGTAGGTCGTTCAACACTCTTCAGTACAAAGTGTTCTTTCCATAAGAAGTAAGAAGAATTTCCTCTGAGATGATGATTACACC
Organism: Glandirana rugosa; assembly: GCA_018402905.1. Lineage (NCBI taxonomy): Eukaryota > Metazoa > Chordata > Amphibia > Anura > Ranidae > Glandirana > Glandirana rugosa. The sequence continues at coordinate 414,220 of BLSH010340190.1, forward strand.
TTTGGCTACGGTCTGAAGAGTCATACGTTTTCTGGGTAGCCTGACAGCTTGTATGCCAGCAGTGCCATGGGCACAGTGGCACACAAGGAGGTTCCAGCGTTGCTTTCTGAGCAAGTGGCATCGGGGGATCTCTACATCAGAAGGTCCATATTCTGCCCTTTATTCAAGACGACCTGCGGTGATGGAACCAGGAGATTAACCTTTCCCGGTACAAGCCCATCATCCCAGTGAGCTGGGTCATCACATTTAGATGCAAGTCTTCGCTGGGGTGCTCATTGCTAAGGCTAGCAAACTCGTGGAGCTTGGGACTCTAAGCTCCAATCTGCTAGAATTGAGTGCAGCCAGGGAAGCCCTAAAAGCATTTCTCCCCATCATTCAAAGCCAGAAAGTCAGAGTTCTGATGGACAATGAGGCAGGGAAGGGTGAGGAGTCTGTCTTCTCCAAGTCACATCGGAAATGTTTGAGTTTGCTGAAGTTTATTCGCTGGACCTGTCGGCAGTGTACCGTCCGGGCTCTCAAGACACCCTATCAGATTGCCTACGCTGCAAATTCTCTGGCCACATGGAATGTGGAAGCTGAACCCGAAGTATCTGTCAGATCTTCGCATGGGGGGAGACTCCCGAAATGGTTCTCATAGCGTCTCCAGACAATTGTCAAGCCCCACAATTGTTTTCTTTCTTCCACTTTTTCACCCACAAGCTCTAGCTCTCCAAGAAGTGGGGCTTCAATCCCCATCCACCCTCCAACAGCCCTGATTGTCAAGTCATTTTTGAAGATGTGTGGAGGGGGGAATCTCAGGGATATCGATTGCCCCGTTCTGGTGAAGGAAGCCAGGGATCTCCCTCCTTGGTATCCTAGCAATGTGCCCTCCAGTCAGACTGCTTCTTAAAATCAGCCAGTTTCACCCAGATCCATCTAGCCTTGTCTGCGCGGCATTGAAAGGATCAAACTGAAGAGCCTTAATCTCCTGAATAAGTCAGGATTTTTGAGTCAGGCAGGCAAGATCTCGACCAGGTCTACTTACCACCGAACATCAGAGGTTTGAAGATTAGGCTGTCCAACAAGGATTTTCCTTTCAGTTCCTCGTGGTGGCGAATGTGCTGGGATTTCTTCAGTCAGGTCCTAAGCTGCAAAACCATTAAGTGCAGGTTTCGTGCTGGTATTTGCCATTCGCTCTGAGGGGGTTGTTGAAGTCTCCGTTTGCTTCGGTTTTGATCAGTCCATTATATTGCCTCACTTTGAAGATGGTGTTTTTAACATACAATTGTCTCAGCTAGGCTAGTCTCTGACATTGTTGCATTCTGCTGCAAGGAACTGTACTGCACCTTTTTTCTGGACAGAGTGGTGTTACGGCCTTCTCCGAATTTCTCACCTAAAGTTTCCTCGGAGTTCCACTTTAATTGGCATTTGGTTCTTCCAGTTTTTTTTAAACCCTCAACACCGAGCCCAAAGGTTCAGATTTGCATACGTTGGATCCAAGCTCCATTTTACAAATGTATTTGGAGAGAACAAAATCATTTAGAGCAGTGGTTCTCCACTCCGGTCCTCGTGACTCACCAACAGGCCAGATTTTAAGTATTACCTTGGGGAAATGCAGACTAGAACACTGCAATCACTGAGCAGCAAATGATATCACCTGTGATGTATTTCAGTTAGCCTGCAAACCTGGCCTGTTGGGGGGGTCCCGAGGACCGGAGTTGAGAACCACTGATTTAGAGAGTAGCGCTCTCTTCGGATTTCCGAGGGGTCCTAAGTTGTGCATGCCAGCTCTTCCCAGGTTCATCTCGACATGGGTGGAAAGGTTTATTCAATCAGTGTACTCGCAGGAAGATCTCTCCCCCCCCCCCCCCACAAGAGATTGGGGCACACTACTCGGGCAGTTTTCTTCCTTCTTGGCAGCCTGGTCCGGGATCTCGGCGGATGTGGTCTGTGAGACGGCCAGCTGGAATTCACCTAAGAACTTTATCAGGCATTACAATCTAGATGTAGTTTCCTCCCAATTGGGATCAGGGGAGCTTCTGCTTTGTCCAAATCATAAATTGACTCTTAGCAGCACCTGGTGTTGATGGTTTTGTTTTACTCTCTCCCTGTATTTGGCTAGTTAAGTCCCAAGGTTACTGGCATGAGGCTGTGCCAGGAAAATTGTTACTAATACTTACCGTAATTTTTCCTTTCCCAGCTCTGCCTCATGCCAGTACACACCCTCCCTAGTCCGTCGCAGGCTATCTACAGAACACCTGCACTAGATACTGGTGGCCTTTTATTGTTCTATTCAGGGATGTCCTATATGTGGTCAAGGGGTCAGAGTTGACCCAAGATTACTGGCATGAGGCAGACCTAGGAAAGAAAAATTACGGTAAGTATTGGTAACAATTTTCCGTTATTTGATCCCCAAGCAAAACATGACTTAGTACATGGTGGAGAAACCCTTGTTGGCAAGCACAGAGGTAAGACGTTTCTTGTAGTTAGTTACCAGGTTTGCACACAATCCCCGCTGGTATATGTCCTTGATTCTTTGTACAATTGGCCCCTTTATTTAAGTATATGCAAAGAAAAATGACATTACATAGTGCAATAACGTTTTATCTCCTTTTATTCCGTGTAAAAACGTACAGAAATGCACTTACATTTGTTTAAAAGTCAATGAGCAGTAAAAAACTTCTCATGGGATTCTCATGGATTAAACAGGAAGTGGCACAATGATGCTGAAGCTTTCCCTACTCGTTCCGTCAGCACGTCATCAGGGGCAGCACCATCTTGCTGCACTTCCTGGAATATATTTTGTGTGGTCACAGCAACCCGGTGCAGCGTGATTAGCGGCCATTTTTGTGTAGACCAATGTTGTTTGCTGGCCATATTCGATTAGTCTATATGAACTTAAAGATAACTGGTTATTTAAATTTAGACTGTTGCTTTCTATTATTATTTAACTTTGTGTTCTGCAACTGAAGAATCACAGTTAGCTGTGCGACTTGGCACAATATAGTTGTTAAACTTTTTTGGATAGATCAAAGCCACTCTGCGGCATGTTTGGTTAGTCAACTCCAGACTTTAAAAGTATATGTCTATTTTGTTTTAATATTTGTTCATACTACTCATATTCTACATGCATTTTGTACTGTGGGTGTATGATGCTAGGAATGCACATTTGGCCAAACAGGTTGTAATAAAATGTCCCAGCCGTATTTCCACACCCAGGATTCCCTTAGAATTGCATGCAGGGGACACCACATATTCTATATTCCAATAATGCGTAAAATTGCATGAAATGCACATAAATACATATAAAACACATCATAAGGTGCCTCCAAAGAAGGTATAGGTTGTGATGTGTGGCAAAAGAAAATACATATTTAACAGTTCAGATCCGCGCTATAGCTAAAAGACGGCTACAGCGCGGCTCTGAAATGCCCGGAGGACGTCTATGTACCTCTTCCTTTGTGCAAGCTCCCGCACGCACTCGCAGCCTGCGGCGGTGCACTCTCGCGGCCGCCGCACACTGCATGGGCATGCCCGTTGATCACCATTAGCAGCTGCAGAACGGGGAACCGCCGATGTAAACACTGCGGTTCTCCGTTCTATGAACGGGACATGACAGATCTACTGATCCCTGTCACTGGGATCAGTTAGATCTGTTATGTCCCAACCAGTCCCACCCCCCCACAGAAGACGCCCAGGGAACACTGTTAACCCCTTCACTGCCCCCTGTAGGTTAACCCCTTCACTGCCAATGACATTTATACAGTAATCAGTGGACATTTAAATTTCTGATTGCTGTATAAATGTCATCGCTCCCAAAAATGTGTCAAAAATGTCAGACATGTCCGCTGCAATATCACAGTCCCGATAAAAATCGCAGATCGCCGCCATTACTAGTAAAATAAAAAATAGTAAAAACGCCAGAAATCAATTCCCACAGTTTGTAGATGCGATTACTTTTGCGCAAACTAATCAATATATGCCGATTGCGATTTTTTTTTTTTAACCAAAATATGTAGAATATATATCGGCCAAAACTGATGAATAATTTTTTTTATATTTATTTTTGAATATTTATTATAGTAAAAAATATTGTCCTTTTTTCAAAATCGCCGCTCTTTGTTTATAGCGCAAAAAATAAAAACTGCAGAGGTGATCAAATACCACCAAAAGGAAACTCTATTTGTGGGGAAAAAAATGATAAAAATTTTGTTTGGGTATAACGTCGCACGACCGTGCAATTGTCATTCAAAATGCGACAGCGCTGAAAGCCTAAAATTGGTCTGGGCAGGAGGGGGGTTTAAGTGCCCAGTAAGGAAGTGGTTAAAATATGAAAATTAAAATATACAAAATATTTTAATCAATAGTGACTAGAGGGTTTATTAATTTATATATCCAAAAAGGGAGAAAAGAGGTTCTCTATCAGCAAGGTAGGTGTTATTACGCTAATCCCATTAAATATGTTATATTTGATATTCATATTTTGAGGGCTTGGCGATTTATAAATCATTTTTTAAAAGTTTGTAATGAAGCAATCCAAATCTATATTCATGCTTTTTGGTTGGAGAGTGTTTAGCAAGAATATCCATCTTTCGTGTTGTCTTTCATGTTTCATTCTGCAAGATTTTGTTATCCCCTCACCAATGTCCTGTAATTTTATCTATTCCATAGGTCATGACTGATGGGGGGTCTTTGGTATTCCCTGAAATGTCTTGACACGCTGGGTTTCATGAATCCTTTTCTGATGTTATTAATATGCTCCTGGATTCTGACATCCTGTATAGTGGCCTGGTAGTCCTCCTCACATATTGTAGCCTACCTGAACATTCCAAGACCTATGTCACGTGCGCTCTTACAAGTAATGAATTCTTTAACCACTTCAAGACCGAGCCTGTTTTTTGGGTTCGGTGTTCACGAGTTAAAACCAGATTTTTCTGCTATAAAGTTAGAACCCCCAAACATTATATATGGCTTTTTTTCTAACACCCTCGAGAATAAAATGGTGGCCGTTGCAAAACTTTGTCACACCGTATTTGCGCAGCGGTCTTACAAGCGCGTTTTTTGAAACCCAGCGTCTGGCGATGTCTATGCTTTCCAGACTTCAGGCTGTAATTGACTGCAAAGGATTTGCAACCAAGTATTAAAAAGTGAAAGTTTGATTTATGATTGTTAATCTGTCCCATTACTTTTGGTCCCTTAAAAAGTGGGAGACACATATACAAACTGTTGTAATTCCTACACCGTTCACCTGATTTGGATGTAAATACCCTCAAATTAAAGCTGAAGTCTGCAGTTAAAGCACATCTTGTTCATTTCATTTCAAATCCATTGTGGTGGTGTATAGAGCCAAAAAGATTAGAATTGTCGATGTCCCAATATTTATGGACCTGACTGTATGTTGCATTATTTTAGAAAGCAGTCTATAAGTTAACCTTCTTGAGGGAAACATGTAGGCTGCCATTGCTGACCGCTTAAAAAAATTATTTGTCTGGCTGTATACAAACCCCCCTGGCTTCCTGGAACTAGTTGTCAGGTCTTCTGTAATAACAAATATTATTATTTATTTATTTTCTTCAATGTGTTCTTTATTAGGTCCGGGCCATTTGAAATTAGCGCAGATCTGGAAGACTCTATGGAATTTGTAGATCCAAGCGGAACCGGTGAGAGTGATGAGAGTGGAGATGAACACATAAGTGATGAAGAGACAGATCTTGGAACGGACTGGGAGAACCTGCCAAGCCCCAAGTTCTGCGATATCCCCTCCCAGCCACTCGAGATGTTGGACAGTCAGAGTACAATGATGTCTCAACCTATAGCCAGCAGTAGCGCGGGAGGTATGATCTCCTCTGCTGCCGCTTCAGTCACCTCGTGGTTCAAGGCATACACTGGTCATCGTTAATGGGCGGTGGATGGAAGTCCAAAAGGCTTTACCTCTCCTTTTAACTTTTTACCTTGGCAAGTTAAGGTCTGACATGTACAGAGAATGAATCTCTGCAACTGTGTTTCCTAGCTGTTTTATTTCCTTTTAATAGGGAAATACCTTTGAAAAACTTTGATCACTCAAATGATTGTGAGGAAATCAATATTGGAATCTGCACCCTTTAAGAAGAAATGGTTTCTTTTATTGGGTAATAAGTCAATGTTCTGCAACCTTTCCCAAGAAAGCAATCTTCCAAATATTGAAACATTTTTTAAAATTTTGCACTAAAAAAAAAAAAGCTGTTCAGCCAGTAACTTCGTTATATAGTTCTGTTATGATTTGGACTTAATACATTGGGATTACTCTAGTTTTTGGCTTTGCAATTCTGCATTTGAAATGTATATTGATTGAGGAGCCAGAATTTAACTGAGAGGTAACAAATGTATGCAAAAGCTTACCTACCTACACAGAAAGTTAAGTCACACTGTGATTACATCTTGTCCTATGATCAACTATATTAGGCTGAGGAGGGGCTGCACTGCTTCACTAGCATTGTAATCGAAAAGCCAGCTGTACATACCAAACCTCCGCTCCGAACAGAATATTACAAAATCTGCTTAATAATAACATGAAACATACACGTACAGTTGTAAGAAATTCTATTTATGAATAGTTTATGGAATGTGATTTTGTTTCTCTAATTCAGTAATTTAAATTGCCTTATTTAAAGCCCAAATTTTACATCTAAACAAAATTTTACTATGTTTTATACGGTGTTGAAGGATTAGAATCCCTTTTGAGCTTTTACTGTTATTTCGGGCCCTATTAGAGAGCGAGATGACTGTTTCACCAGGCAGGAAGTTGGGTAAAATAATATTATTTATATATATATTTATAGCTCATAGAACCCTTGTGTTTTTATTGTTTTACTTGTGGGCACGTATTAAAGATTTAAATCAAAAACTACAGCACTATCCAACAGTTAACACATATGCATAAGTCCAAATAGATAAATGCAGAAACAAGTGACAGTCCTAAGGTGATAAATGAAATCTTCATCCACACTTCATCAGATTGTAACACCACAGTGATCCACCACCTTATACTCAATAAAATATGCTTCCTAAAGTGGCTGGAGTCAAAATTTGCTTGTGTATCCGTACGGTTTCCGACTTGTATAATGTGCACCTCCTCTGTGCCCATTATGCCCTCATGGAAGCCTCATCTTTCACCCAAATAATACTCTGCCATAGGGCAAGGAGAGAGTCACATAGTGTGAAACCACAACAAAAAGTTTATCAAAAATACACTAAATTACTCACAATGTTAAACTGGATAATTGCTTAACAGACCAAAGCCAGTCCTGGGACTGGGCATTGGCTTTTATCTGTTAAGCGCTTTTCCAGTTTTGTAAGTTTGCCCACTTAAGAAATGAAGGGTCTATATAATTGTTATCATAGGTGTATTTTACATGATGGAGACAGAATATCAACCAAAAATCCAGAAAAAAAAAAAAAAAACCCACAAAACAAATGTTATTTTACTCATTGAACTGCAACTCCATTTATAAGTATTTAACCACTTCAGCCCCGCAAGGTTTTACCCCCTTGACCAGGCAATTTTTTGGGATACGGACCTGCGTTACTCTAATGGACAATTGCACGGTCGTGCAACGCTGTACCCAAATAAAATGTATGTCCCTTTTTTCCCCCCACAAATAGTTTTAACAGCGAAAACACAAATATTACGTTTTTTTATTTTTGGCGTCTCCACTAGTTTACGGTGGTTTTCTTTCGCGATAAACACCCCCCCCCCCCCTTTCCCTGTATGTAAAATAAACCCATGTCGCAACGTGCTGGCACGTTAACAGGTAATCTCATTGCGTCCAGGCATAGGGTTTTTTAACGGACCAGTTCCCCCATTTTGGAACGCCCCGACTTCACCAATTTATGAATATTTACCTCAACGTCAAGTTACTCATTTTATTGTAAACAAAACACCCAAAAAAAAAAAAAAAAGACCTAAAAACCAACTATAAGACAGAGGTAGTACATTTTATGTGGATACTATTGTTAATATATCTGGGAAGTAAAGAATTCACCCGTTTGAATGTTTTGACCTTTTCGCGAATTGTCTATTTTCGGTTACGGGTCAGGGTCCTGACCGAAACCAGACAATTCGTTAATAGGTCAAATTGTAA
>BLSH010340190.1:440424-459215 GCA_018402905.1 Glandirana rugosa
CTTATACACATCTGAAAAAAATCGCATTTGCGGACGTCGGGCCCTCTCACTCCCCATGTGGGGAGGGAGGCAGGGCGCTCACTTACCAGTCCGACGCCACGGTAGCCACCCGGATGCAGACTTTCCACCCTTGGCGGGGGGTCGCTGCAGGCCCAGGGTCACCCTGCCGAACGAATCGGGAAGGGGACCAAAATGGGGGATCTCGCCCCGGGCCACCCGCACGGAACGGGTAAGATGCGGCGGGTCCCTGTGTTGGGGCCGGCTTCGCATCATGTTGGCCAGGTCGGGGAAAGTACAGAGCACAAAGACCCTCGATGCCCCGACCGGCTTCTTGATAGCAGATCATCTTGATTGCAGAAAAAAGAAAATCAAAAAGAAAAAATGGTCACAATAGGACCGCAGTTCCCATAGGGAAGCCAGGTCAACTCCTTGCAAACTAGGCATTGAAACTGAAGAGAGTCCTCTGTGAGAGGGGGTTTTAATGTAGGAAAGGAGGACGGCCCCCAGGGGAGGGGCCAGCTGAATTCTTTCCCTGCCTAGTTAACTCCTGGTAAGACGAACATAAAACCCCACAAAGTCAAGAAGAGCTGCGTCTGTCAGTGAACGTAGGAGAAAGGGCTCTGGTCCTAAAGTGTGAAATCCTTCCGATCCTTAAGTGGTTAAATATAAATCTGCAAAAATGTCAACAATTCTGTGTTTTTCTGTCAATATGGGGTGCTGTGTGTACATTGAGGAAAATAAATGAACTTAAATGATTTTAGCAAATGGCTGCAATATAAGAGTGAAAAATTTAAGGGGGTCGGAATACTTTCCGTACCCACTGTACATATACACACATATACACACTTGACTACATTTTATCTTTTATTTTCAAAAAATTCTTGTTCTTGCCCGAAAACTTGTAAGTTGCTAAATTTTTGTATTCTCTGCCCAAGCCAACTGTTATCAATTACATTGTTCTTGGCTATCTCTAAAGCTGACCATAGACAGAGCAATTTTCTTTCCATGGGTTGCGCAGAAAAGAAAATAATTTGATTCCCCTATTAACAGTCAGTGTTGAGGGGGGAATTCTGTTCACCTGGTGTTGAAAGTCCCCCCCCCCCAGGAGAACACAAGAGTAGATTTTCGAAAACTGGTGCACACGGAATCTGGTATGGCTGTCCTTACTGAACCAGCTGAGATTTGAACCGTCTATGACTGACTTAAAGCGGTTGTCTACCCCGTAAAAGAAAAAAATAAAAACTTGCAAGACAATAGCATAATGAGCTAGTATGCACCGCATACTAGCTCATTATGAAACACTCACCTTGAAACAAAGATCCGACCGGGCTGCTTGGCTCCCTCTGAGGGGGGGGACATCTTCCCTCGAATCTTGCTTCCGGGTACGCAGCTCTGGTGCTGTGACTGGCCAGAACCAGTCTTTCGGGCAAGGTCCAGCCCTATTGCCGGGACATGCACGGTGCATGCGCCATAACGCTGCAGCTGCTTAGAGGGGGAATATCTCCTAAACCGTACAGGTTTAGGAGATGTTCATTTTACCTACAGGTAAGCTTTATTATAGGCTTACCTGTAGGTAAAAGTAAACAAATTGGGTAGACAACCGCTTTAAGGACTACGGAGTCACGATACAAGAGAGCAGGTAACTGGATTCCTCTATTGTTGGTGTTGTTCTGAAATGGAAGAGCGACCAAGTGTTGTCCTAGGACGGGAAGTGCAATACTGGTAGAATTCTCATGTTTAAAATAAAGGATAAAAAAAACCCCTTGAAATTAGAAGAATAATGGAGTCACAACATGGTAAGCTGGAATACTTAAAATGTTTGTGTTGGATGCAGATGCACTGTATGTGTGTGCATTGGAGTGCCATGAAAGGGAAAGTACAGAGGCAGTGCATTACCACAATAAAGCCTTTGAAAAAAAAAAAAAAAAAAACCTACCAGTGTAGATGTTGACAAAACATTTTTCTGTAGTGATGTTAAATAATTGGCAGTCCAGAAAGTAGTTTTTTTTAAGCAGCAGTTTGAACACAGCTTATTTTGTGTTATTATGGTAGACTCATGAACACAACGATCAATGAATGGTAAATGTAAGTTGTGGACCTGTGACTTGCACCTCCAGGGTTCTCCATCACTTGCAATTGTATGCCCTACACTTGCAGGGTGTTCAGTCCACCCCTATAGAGAGTACAAAATAGCTGGATTTTTTTTGTTGTTGTAAGCAATGTTCCAGACTGTGGCCTGGAGGCCTAAACCTTTTTATAGAGATTTTGTAATCTCAACCCAGCACTTCAAACCTAAACAGCTCTTCTGAGTGTCTTTGGAAATCTTTTTGTTGTGCCATATTTTATTTCTTCAGAATTCTTCTGTGTAGAGAAGATGCTCAAATAGCTTACCTGGGAGAGTTAAACTTGCAACATTTGATTTAAATACCAGGCTCCTCTTTTCAAGTAGCCATCATCCTTATTATCAGTCACCTTCAATGATTAAAAATGAATATAGAACTGGATGTTGGATTTGTTAAAAAATATGATGGTTCATCTAGAACATCATAGAACATCTAGAACTTACAGCTTGGGAGCCATTTATGAATGAATGAAACCCAGAAAATTCCTAAAGGTTCACAAACTTTTTCTTTCTAACATTTGTACGTCTGTAAGTATTTGTAATATCACAATTGTACAGGATTAATGTAGATGGTCTCCTACAAATCTAATCATGTTCAAATTTTACCCAAAACATATGTTGGACAGATGCAGCTTGGTTAAATTTTCTCTTTTCAGAATGAAGACCTTTACCTGTATTTCCCTGTTATGTCCATCCAATTACAGCTGAGCACCTACATATATGATAAAAAAGTAATATAGTGAAATCTTTGCTTTTGGAATTACTGCTGCCACAGAGGAGTAGAACCAGAAGCGCCACATGAGCTTTGGCTGGATTACATTTTCATTTCAAGTTCCTGCATTCACAATAATTCATTAAACACAAAGGATTTCACATTGCTTTTGCTGCAATTCCACCATCTACCAAGATTGCATTCTACAACCTCTTCTAATTTTAAGTGTGTGTGTGTGATAATCTTCTTAACCACTTCAATACTATGCACTTAGAACACTTTAATACCAGACCAATTTTCAGCTTTCAGTGCTGTTGCGCTTTGAATGACAATTGCACGGTCGTGCGACGTTGTACTCAAACAAAGTTTTTATCATTTTGTTCCCACAAATAGAGATTTCTTTTGGTGGTATTTGATCACCCCTGCGGTTTTTATTTTTTGTGCTACAAATAAAAAAAGACCGAACATTTTGAAAAAAAATTCTCTATTTTTGTCACAAAACTTTGTAAATAAGTAAATTTTCTCCATCACTGGTGGGCACTGATGAGGCTACACTGACGGACACTGATGTTGCAGTACTGATTGGCACTGATGAGGTGGCACTTATATGCAGGGATGATGAGCACTGTTAGGCGGCACTGACGGGTACTGAGAGGTGGCACTGATATGCAGCACTGACGGGCACTAATAGACAGCACTGATTGGCACTCATAGGCGGCACTGGGCACTGATAGGTGGGCACTGGTAGGTGGCAATGGTGGGCACTGATGTGTGGCACTGGTATGCATTGATAGGGGCACTGGTGGACATATACATTAATAGGGGCTCATTCCCTGGTGGTCTAGGGTGGCATCTGAAGGTGGCACTGAGTGAAGGTGGACCTGGGCACTATGTCACTTACCTGGTGGTCTAGGGGGGTCTCCCTGGTGGTCCAGATCGGCTCCCTGGTGGTCCCTGGTCGGCTCCCTGGTGGTCCTTGGTGGGCACATCCCTGGGCAGGCTCCCTGGTGGTCTAGGGTGGCGATCCGAGGGAGGGCTGTGCTGATAAATCATCAGCACAAACCCTCCCTGTCAGGGATGCAGCCGATCGGCTCTCCCCTCATCAGGTCTGCAGACCTGAGTGCAGGAAAGCCGATAAACGGCTTTCCTGTATTACACTGTGACCAGCCGTGATTGGTCAAGGCTGGTCACATGGTAAAGTGCTTCGGATCGAAGCACTTTACCGAGATCGGCATTGCGGGGGGTCAGACTGACCCCCCACACCACCGATCGCCGCGATGCACGCCCCCCGGGCGCGCAGCGGCTTGTTATCCTGAGGACGTCATATGATGTCCAGTCAGGATAACTCAGCCACTTCCTGGCCGTCATTCTGCATACGGCAGTCGGGAAGTGGTTAAAGTGACCCTTATGTTTGTCCAATGCAGGTGGCTGAATAGTGAGACAGCAAAGAAAAGGAGATTATATATTGCTGGGAAAAGGGAGTTAAGTGACCTTTTTACTTTGCCACACAAAGTAAGTTTAATGTGGATCTCCACCTTCGCCCAATTAGAGTACTAGGGTGAGGTAATTTGAAAATACCTTTGACCTCCATGCCCTGATCAGATTGGTTAGTTTTAGCCAGGTGTGAGGAAATGCTGTAAAGTAAGAATGCAGTTTGTAAAGTGATTAACATAATTAAAATATATTTTTGAAAGCAAAGTGAGAAACCATAAGACAAATCTAAATCAAAACAATATTTGGCATGGCTACCCTTGGGCTTCAAGCCAGCATCAATTCTTACACTTGCACAAAGTCTGGGATTTTGTCGGATTAGAGTTAGGTTTATGATTAACCAATTATAGCATGCAAGTGCTAATGATCATAAATTTCAGTAGGTTGAAACATGGTCATTAACAGGAAGAGCTGTGTAGGAGGCTTAAAACTGAATGAGGAACAGCCAAATTCTGCTACTAAGATGAGGTCGTGGAAGACCGTTCAATGTCACAGGTCATACATTATGGCAAGACTGAGCACAGCAACAAGACACAAGGTAGTTATTCTGCAACAGCAAAGTCTCACCCAGGCAAAGATTTCAAAGCAGACTGGGGTTTCAAGATGTGTTGTTCATGCGCTTTTGAAGAAGCAGACAGAAATGGGCATGGTAGAGTACCGTGGACAGCCAAGGAAATTATGTAGCAGATAAGACACTTCATGCTTGCTTTCCTTTGCCATTGGAAGATGTCCAGCATTGCCATCAGCACAGAACTGGCAGAGACCAGTGACACCCGGGTACACCCATCTACTGGCAGGAGAAGTCTTACCAGAAGTGGTTTTAAGTGAAAAATCACTGCTAAAAATCCATACCTCTGACATGGAAACAAGGCTAAGCAACTCAACTATGCACAAAAACACAGGACCCGGGGTACAGGAAAACAGCAGGAGGTGCTCTGGCCCGATGAGTCAAAATGTTTTGGCTGTAGCAGGAGGTAGTTTGTTCATGAATGGGCAGCAGCGAGGTACAATAATGAGTGTCTGCATCCAACAGTAAAGCATGGTGGAGGTCCCTTGTGTGTTTAGCGCTGCATTTCTACAACTGGAGTTGGAGATTTGGCCAAGATCAATAATGATGTTCTTAATGCTGAGAAATACAAGCAGATACTTATCCATCATGCCTGATCATCAGGGAGGTGTGTGATTGGCCCCAGATTTATTCTGCAGCAGGACAAAGACCCCAAACATATAGCCAATGTCATTTAAGAACTATATTCAGCATAAAGGAGGAGTCCTAGAAGTGATGGTTTGGCCCTCACATCGCCCAGATCTTAACATCGCATCTGTCTGGGATTACATGAAAAGACAGAAGGATTTGAGGCAGCCTACATCCACAGAAGCTCCGTGGTTAGTTATTCAAGTTGCTTGAAACAATGTACCTGCTAAATTCCTTCAAAAACTGTGTGCAAGTGTAGCTAGAATTGATGCTGTTTTGAAGGCAAAAGGTGGTCATACCAAATATTGATTTGGATTTTTCCTCTATGTTCATTTACTTTAATTGATAAACTGCTATTAACCCCTTGAGCACAGCCCCTCCCATCCCATTAAGAGGTTTAGGATGCTCTGAGGCAGGGCATAGCTTAAGATCACGTGACCACCGTGATTGGCTGCCAGATGATCCAAAAACTGCTAATCCCAACAAGCGATTGGGAGTTTTTGGTTAGGTGACAATAACTGGGCTGGGAGTGAGCACGCTCTCAGCATGGATGTATAAACAGCAGTTCACACAAATATGCAGCCCCTCGGCACTAAGGAACAGGCACACAGCCAGCACCAAGGAGTTAAAGCATTCTTAATTTACATCATAAATTGCTTAATTTTCACACCTATCTAAAACTTTTTGCACAGTAGTGTATAAAAAAAAAGTGGGCACTATGATTATTAATTACCAACCAGGAATAAGATCGGGAGAGTTGGGGAAAAGTCCTTATCTTCTTTATTGTAGCTATTGTGTCAAAGTATTGAAGCAAGGGAGTCCGTTTGACACCGTGGCAACTAGCGTTTTTAGACGTAGACATCCAATATTGGCAGTCTTCGTGTTCATTTATGATTTGATTTTTGTTTTTAAAGAAATATCAGTTAAAGGAAAATACATGCTGGGAAAGCAGAATTCATCCTCCAACAACAGGCGGCATACTTTTTTGTGATGTTGAAATTAAAAAAAACAAAAAAAAAAAAAAATGTTATGCTATATTTGGAAGATGAATGCAGCTTCATAAAAACATGCTTCTATGTTCAACTCAACTGGACTTGACAAAGCACATGCACGTTGTCACAGCAACAAGCTCTCTGCATTCCAGCCTGGTTTGATTGACAGCTTCCTTAGGTCTGGCTCTTCCACCTTGGTGTCGTCACACGGGAACGCCAGCGTACTCCAGCTCAGCTCCCGAGTGTCCACAGCCCTGCACCAACGGCTGGTGCTGCACCATGTCAGAGAATTCCTACCGGCCATTAGCCCACCAACATCCATCTATACCCACATGGTATTGTACTATCTGCATTCCTGTTTTAATAAACCAATTTTAGCCTTCATCTTTGGCTTTGTACTGTATTCTTGGAGGCACATATTCCCACTGAAATCACGATAGTGCTGTCTTCATCTCCCCTTTAAATTTAAGTCACTATGTGTGCTTGATTGATAGCTGCCCCTGGGAAGTGGACAGTGAGCTTCCTTATAGGGCCAGCACCTGGAACATTGTGTTTTTAATGTTCAACTCAAGAAGCTTGGCAGACTACCTGGTGTCAAGAAAGATGCAGCTTAAAACAGCAGAACTTTTAAGGACCAATACACACAGAGATGTCTCTCTAATTAGGCGGTCACCTAAGGCCTCGCACACACAGGGGCCTCGCAGCCTCCTAATTTGATACTGACACCAGCACTTTAAAGCAGTTGTCTACCCCCCAAAAGTGATTTTTGCCTACAGGTAAGCCTATAATAAGGCTTACCTGTAGGTAAAATGAATATCTCCTACAGGTTTAGGAGATATTCCACTTGCAATGCAGCCGCTGACATCACGGCGCATGCGCCGTGATGGCCCAGTGAAGGCCCGACGCATAGTGCGGGACCCTGCCGGAAAGTCTACTGTAAAGACGGGCTCCCACTCACAGCGCCTGGGCCGCAAACCCGGAAGAATCCACAAGGAATTCTCGTTCTAAGGTGAGTATTTCATAATGAGCTAGTATGCGGTGCATACTAGCTTATTATGCCTTTGCCTTACAGGTTTTTTTTTTTTGCCAGGTAGACAACCGCTTTAAAGATCTTAATAGATGCAATTTATAAAGTTCATTTTCAACAGAATTCTTTTTTCCCATTATGGGCGTGAGTGGGGACTCATATCTAGGTTTTGCCTAAGGCCTCAAAGCCTAGAGCCGCCGCTGAATACACAACACAATACAGGGCACATTGAGGGGCGTTGTGTAGGAGAGACTGTTCATTGTGAATAGACTGTTACTGTACAAAAACAGATCTTGCTCTATTTTTCAAAGCATAGCTCACTGAAATGTAGAGTAATTGTAGCAATGTGGTGTGCTGCAAGGTACTGTATGTAGAGGTTGGGGTGCAATTAAAGTTCAACTAAAGGCATACTTGTTTTAGTGTGTGAGGGGAGAGGGGTTAGAACACCTGTTATGTTTTTATTGCTGTCTGTACCGTTCTGTTAGGGAGATTTATCCTATTAGACCTTTTTATTCATATCACTGAAAGTAATATATTTGGGGTCGTCGCCAGAACAAGTAGAAGTGAATCTTCCAAAGGGGACACTAGCTCTCGTACCAATTAGGGATTGCCTTTCACTTCTGTTTGGGCCATGGGAAGAATAAACCGAGGTGTTACACACACACACACACACACACACACACTTGCTATTAGTTCTACCTTAAGACTGGTTCATGCTGTGTTGCTGTACAACACAGGGCAGTGGTCAGCCCATTGATTTGAATGGGCTGAAATTGCACTGAATCACACAAAACATAGTTCATACTACTTTTCAAAAACTTACCACACCAACCTGCATGGTACGGCAGTAATATGAAATCAGGCAAACACCTGGCATTTGGGGTGTTGTACTGAGTGTGATCTGCAGCAGATATCAATATATACATTTGTGGAAAACACAGGTTTGCTGCATCACATTCTGGTGTGAATGATAGTGCACTGCAACATACACACAATGCGATGTACTTTATGCATTTTTGGCCAATGCTTTGTGAAACCATTGGTGGCTATACCTGTGCCACCCACATGTGTTTGGCTTGTAGGTGCAATATAGCTTTCAGTAAGTAATCCTCTCACTGGCTTTTGTACTGACACTGACATAGTGTTTGTTTTAGATTATTCTTCTGCTTGTTGAACTAGGAAATCAAGTATTTATTTATTTTTTCTTTGTGAGACTGTCTCAATGATATGTATTGCATATAGATCCCTTTTTTATTTTTTATTGAGATTTTAGTGTGTGTGTAGTAACTTAACTCAAAACCAAAGGTCAGTGTTCTATTGCAGGCTGTAGCCAGTTGCCACCACTGTAAACAAAAATATCTACAAGCATGGGTAAATATTTAGCACCCTTTTGTTTTGTTTTTTTGAATGTTAACTTTAACACACTGGTTGTTTTTCTTTTCTCCATTTTGACATGTGTAGACCCTCCCCGACAGGTCATCATAACTTTCTACTTATTCTTATGCTTCTGTGTGTCTAGATTTTATGCAATCCACCTTCCCGCAAACATAAAATTCTACTGTAAGTAACAGTGAGCCGGAAGGCTTTAATTGCAGAAGAGAAAATGGATTATTTTTTTACTAAAGCTGGAGTGTGCAAAATTAGGCTCACTTCAGCATAGAAACCAATCAGCTTGCAGGTTTTTGGCAAAGCTTAATTGAGCAAGCTGCCAGAAGCCGATTAGTTTTAGATTTTGCATCTCCTGATTTTGCACTCTCCAGCAGTCGTAAATAAACCCCAAAGTCCCTTCTGCAGTTAAAGCGGTTGTATACTCGTTTTCAGCTAAGGAAGCTGACATTAGCCTCTGTTTAATCTGCAACTGCCATGATGCTACACATGTGACCCATTATGACACCACCCATTGGATGGTTTGGTTGAGAGCACAACTAAGGAGACAGCTAGCATTTCCGGCATGCCGGGAATATTAACACTTTTTTTGACACTATCAAATCGATGGGTAGACAACCACTTTAAATGTCCTTGCCTGTTTGCTGTCTTTTCCTGTGCTGTAAACGGAGCTGCACAGCTCAGCCTACAATACTGGGGGTGGCCTTTGAGTGTCATTAAGACGTCAACCCAAGAAGAGACCCAAAGACTGGTGCTCAGAAAGGAACTGTAGGACAGGTGAGCATGGATCCTTTAGTTCTACTTTTAAGTGGATGTAAACCCTCAAGAGTACCTATGGAAATGAACAACCTCAGAAGATACAAAGGGATGAAACAAACGTCCCAATACATTTTACATGTATATCTTCATCAGTAAAGAACCTTTAGAAAACGCTCTTCAGGGTTACGATTTTTTTATTTCTCTGCCTGCTTAAGGCTGCAGAGAAGCCTAAGCACACAGCCAAGGCAGCTGACTGGATGAAAGAGACACACACCCCTCTAACTCATACATAGAAACTAAGGTTGCACCGATACCGGGCATTTTCAGAGTATCGTACCCGTGAAAAATGCCCAAAACCAATACCTGTAGTATCTGTTCATTCAGTTGTTAGCGGGAATTCCCAGGTAACAGCTGAAATGTAAAGTAAAAGTGTTACCAATTATTGGTTGTTAAGGAACTGGGCCGCTGCTTCCTTAACAACCAATAATGTGTCCTCAGAATGTCCCCTCTCCTCCTCCTCACTTTACTGTACTGACAGCCTAAAGCAGGGCCAGTACAAGGAAGGTGCATGTGCGATGGGTTGGGCTGTACAAATTGCCAGAGGGAGGGAGGCGCAGGTGAAGTGCCAACAGTGCTTCACACTAGCCAACGCCGCTAGCGTCTCTCTCTCTCTCTCTGATCCTTACTCCAGACCATGTGTGTCTGTGTCACTCAGTCTAACAATGTGCCGAGTGCGCCCAGCACACGCACCAGCCAAGCTGTCAGCACTGTGGCCTCTGCCACTTCTCTCCAGTCTCCCCTTAAGGTGCTTTGTAGGACCATCCCGGCGGTGTGACATCACTCACAGCCAGAGGCGGGATGGGACTCGAGGAGGAAGGAAGTCAGAAAGAGGAACAGCTGAGGAGGAACCACCAGAACCAGCAACAAAAAGTAAAGCTACAGCACTAAGCTAATTTGAGTAATGTCAGACTCAGTCAGTGATAATGTACATAAATACACAATCAAATATGTTCTTATTTATGGTATTAAGATTTGAACTAACTCAGATTTAGCTGCTCGGGACGGTGTGAGGAGGCAGTAATGCTGCACAGTGCTGTATTGTGGGCATCTGAGGGATGTCCTGTAATGCACAGTGCCCTGGCTGCCACTGGTCAGAGGAGGCCTGTATAATGCACACACAGTGCTGGATGGTGGTGAGGGGAGGGCTTAGGTCTGCTGTAATTGTAATGTAGTGTGCTAGAACTGTACTCAGTCTGCTCTAGGCACCTGGAGCATGGTCATCTCATCAGGAATCAGGACTCAGGAGGCCTCAGCCTGGCTAGCCTGTAATGCACAATGCTGCTCTCACTCTCAGTGCACTTGCTTGCCGAGAATAGATTGCAGAAGTAAGCAAATCTCCATATAATAATAAAAAAAAAAAAAATATTGGTTCACGAGGATTAACATCCCTGCCTCACATTTTTATGCCCTTTTCGTTTGTTAGCGAATCTGATTTTCATCATAGTTTACATCACTGGATGAAAATGTGCTGTACTTAGTGGTATTTAAACAGTGATGAAAACAAAACAGACAAAATTAACACTGCAATGTATTAACAGTCCGATGTCAGTACAGCAATATCCCCTGCTGAGCTATTGTGTTCTGAAAGGGGGAAGGGGCCCCCGCCAGAACACTCCAGTGAGCGCTCTGTTAGTGGCAGACCTTTTTCGGACACGAGCCTTAGACAGAAGCCAGCTGAAGAGCCAGCTTCTGTTGGACTAGCTCCCATACATACTATTGAACCAGCCAACATTCAGCCCATATCTCTACTAGGCTTCACATGACACAGTGGTGAAAGCGTATGAAAGATGTTAGCATTTTTACAGCAGGGCGTAGCGCTTCAACCGAACAAAGTGAAGACCTATACTGCCATTATGTACGAAGTGTTTTCTGCTGCATTAAGGATTTGGGGGGGGGGGGGGGATTAAAAAACAAAACAAAAAACACCCCCTATAATAGCTAGCAGTTCACTGGCACCTGTAATTACATTGACTAGACACAAGTTTTCAGTCAGTTTTGAGTCTTTACCCATGGTGGCACTTGTCCTCAACAGATAATCATTATCTCATCACCACCACACTCAGTCCATTTTAAATTTGCTGCATGCAGTCCATACACAGGACTAATTCCTCACTGTAGTGCACATTGTAATTTATTTATTTTTTGCACCACTTTGAGTACTATTGTTGCATGCCACTCAAAACGAACAACAACACTAGTAAGAAGCATTGCCGTAGGTAGTATCGCAGGTAGAATAAATCAACCAAAGTCAATTTTTGCCTTAAAGTTTGCATAACACTTTGCATATTTTCAGTAAAAACTAAACTCCTAACCCAAAAAGTAAAATTTTGTACAGTATGAACTTTTTCTTGGGGCTTGTCTGTAGAATCTTGGCACTGCGCCACTAGTCATGGGTACTATGCTTATGTCCAAAAAAGCCACCCTAGTTGAACATGTGATAAAAACAAACCAATAACCATAACTCCAATGCAATGGTGAAGTAATTATTGTGATAAAAAATAAAGTGTATAAAGTGCACGTGAAGAAAAATAATGAAAAACATGATCAGCAAAAATGATCTTTAGGCCTCACGCACACAGGATGTTTGACTTTTTACGGCTGCTGTTTTCAATTGCAGATGGATTTTTCTACAGTCATTAAACCCCCCAGCATGTTATCCTATGTGTTCATGCACACATAGGCTGTGGTTAACTGTTTTTAGCAGTGACGTTTTTGAGCGGTTAAAAAAAAAAAAACCTAAGACCAGTGGGTTCGGAGAGACATTTTTCAGCTGTAAAACACTAACCCCCAAAAACGCTCAACGCCACTCGTCAATGTTTTTGGATGTTTTGTATCCATTGAAAAAAAAAATATGCCAGTTCTAAAAAACGCTCAATAACGCCGCCGCAAAAACGCTCAAAAAAGCTGGGAAAAAAAATTACTGATAAGCTACTGGCGTTTTTTTTTGTTTTTTTTAACATCCTGTGTGCATGAAGCCTTAAAGTTCCAACACCAGCATAAAGTAGGAGCTCAAGTGATACTCTCCACCACCAGGTCAACCAAGCTTGGGTAGTAACCCTTGATTGGAATCTGTAAACAGATATGCCCTTCTATGGTCTCAGACATCCAGAATTGTTTATAGCACATTTTCAAATCTCATGGCTTTTTTGGACATAAGATTTTTGAACTGTGGATATGTCACATGGTTTAGCCGCCGCTGTTGCTTTTATATTGAAGTCACTGCAAACATTACTGTGGTTTTAAAACGAATTATGGATGCTATACTTGGCAAGCTTCCGTTAAGAAAAAAAAAAATAATTAAATGCACTTTACGGAAAAACATTTTGCACATTTTTTTTTTAAAAAAGGTGAACTTGGCCTTTAAAAGTAGACTGGCATAAATCAGGAAGTGGAAAATGCTAAAAAAATAAAAATAAAATAAATAATACCCCATTAGAAAGTTTCGGAAGGTGAAAAACTCAAAGACTATCATTATCTCTGCACTTTTAGGTCCACAGGAAAAACCTTTAAGCATGGCCAAATACCCAGGAAGACACTGAAGACTGATAGGATGTTTTCCTTGAATGGAGCAGTGGTGGCATCGGTAACAGAAAAACTAAGTGTTCTAATCTTTTGCAGATAAGATAATTTTCCATCGCTACACAATAATGCTTGCGTTTTTTTTTGACAGTGTTCAAGATAATGATTAAGATTCACCCATAAAAATCTATATGTATCCTCCGCTCTCTAGTGGAAACATTTGTTACAATGTACGACACAGACAAGAAACCATTCAAACAGCTTTAATACTCAAGAATGGTCATTTAAAGATGCTAAACACAAGGATTCTAACAGTTGATCACTGTTCACTAAATTAGTGTAATGAAGGAATACTACCTATTCAGGCAAGGCCAGAAGTCTACAGTAAGAGATTTAAAAAAATGATGCAGTCTCAGCTGCCCTTTCATGATTGGCTGTCATGATGAGGCACTAGGCAGGCACCCAATTGACTGAGAACTTATGATGAGGCACTTTACATAAAAAGCAAATACAGAGTAGAAAGTCAGAGTAACATTAGGATTCCAGACAGTCTAGTAGTAGTACCCCCCGCCTCTAAACTTACCTTTACAAAGACTCTACTGACTTCAACTGCCAGAAGTGTTTTTTTCTTCTACGATGAAAAACGATCCCATGCATGCATCATTTCTGACCCAAATGCTCCATTTTGAACAGGGAAGAGTTTTGATTCTGCGTTGACCTTGATAACTATCGTCATCTACTTGGTAGGTGGTAGAGAATAAAAAAAACCTCACTAAAAGAAACAACACGCAGTATCTCTGTACACATCACTAAGAAGCTCTGCCCTTATTTCTGGGACAGGAAGACGGCATCAGAACTGGATATGGAGGGGAATCTTGCAAGCAAAGACTCCACAGTTAAAACCTGAAGGGGGGGGGAAAAAAAAAATATACCACGCCAAAAGGTTTCACATGCCAGATTTCTTTAATCATAAAGCAGATAAAAAGTAACATTTTCGCAGTTCTTAAGGTACCCCCATTATCGTATAATATGATCCGCTCTTCTAAACAAAAAAGCCAACTGTCGAACATCAATTTCATTTGTTTCCATGTGTTTACTCCTGGAAAGCAGACAATTGCTAGATCCTGGAGAAAACTTACGATTCCATTTAAAGAACATAAAGTGGTATCAAACCCAAAAACGTAACATATTGCAGCTTAGCAATTATTATATCTGGTGGCTGCATTTGATTTTTCTTTAGGCTTTTCTTCTGTTTTCACCTGGTGATCTGGCCAATAACACCACCTGTATTAGTCCCCTCTCTGTATGAAGGAGCACAGAGACAGCAGAATTGTTAGGCGGGGGTAGCTAATGTTAAATAACAGATTTAGATTAACAAATTGAAGCCCAACTCCAGCTCTTTTTTCCTTTTCAGATAAAGATTTTTAATGAATAAATAAATGAAAGTTGAATATTGTAAGCACCCTTGCCAGTGGTTTATGACTGGTCTCATCTCTGTAAACTGGTGCATCTGGAAGAGAGCTTGTTCTTTTGAAAACCACTAACTTACTGGATCACTAGATGAAAACTGAAACAGAAGAAGGCAAGCCTAAAGAAGAAAACAAATGCAGCCATCACCTCTAAGAATGGATAAGCTGAAATATAATAATGTTTGCTTTTGGATTTAATACTGCTTTAAATATTGTATTAACTTATCTATGACTTGAGACAATGGCATCCATTTTGGGACCTTTACAAGACACTATTGACCATTGGCCACCTGGCTCAGCCCATCAGTGAGCTACTGAGAGCCTGAGCCACCGGCTCCTGCCCCTCCATAGTCCAGCACTCTAATGAGTGTGAGGGGAGCAGAGAGCTGTGAGAACACAGCGATTTATGCTGTTTGATTGCTCGGTTCTCAAAGATGCGCCAGGGGACTGATGCTACATTCACCTAGGCAAGTCTAAGGGCTCTTTCACACGAGCGGATTGTTCGGGTCCGCCTGTTAGTTTTTCAGGCGGACCCGAACAGGCGCTCCATTGTGCTCTATGGAGCGAAGGATGTCAGCGGTGACATGTCCGCTGACCGCCGATCCACCAAAAA
Organism: Glandirana rugosa; assembly: GCA_018402905.1. Taxonomy (NCBI): domain Eukaryota; kingdom Metazoa; phylum Chordata; class Amphibia; order Anura; family Ranidae; genus Glandirana; species Glandirana rugosa. The sequence continues at coordinate 455,770 of BLSH010340190.1, forward strand.
CAGACGGATGGAAACCCTATTTACCATCCACCTGGCGGATCGGATGAACACAGACAGATGGTCCGTGTTCATCCAATCCTCCATAGAGGAGAATGGAGCTGTGACAGGCCAGTCTCTGCACGGCTCAGCAGGGATAAACTGATGGATCCCCGCTGAGCAGCGGAGCCCGCCAAAACGGGCTCCACGCGTGTGAAAGGGGCCTAAATCTTATATTTAAAAAAACAGAACATACATCTTTTAACACAACGTACAAACATGCAATATAACACTGCATAGGTGTAGTTTCACCATTTAATACAGTCTATCCAAGATTACCGTCTGCAGTGAACTGAATGCTCTAGTGAGATTATCACCTTGCAAAGTGAGCAGCATTCCTTCACCGGTTGATCCTAATAATTCAGTACTGTTTACAGACAAACAGGATTTTTTTTTGTACTCACCATAAGATGCCGGAGTTCCATGAGGCTCTTGTAGCTCCCTATATACTTCATCATTATGTGGCAGTGTATCCCAATCATAAAAATAAGGAGAGCGCTATGTCCAGCAATGACTGAAAGAAAAACAAATGCCCTCTTTCCTAGCAGAGTAGGAGGTAGGCTAGAACCCTGTCCTGACTACCTCTGCCAGTCCTGTGATGCTGCCTGTGTGCAGACTTTCCCTTCGTGAAACCAAGATCACCATAAGTGTGGAATCCACTCTAGTGGAGCCCAAGAAAACAGAGAAGGAAAAACAAACAAAAAAACACAAACAGTTCCAGACATTGCGTTATGCATGACATTTATTTTCCCCATAATTCACACGGTTAACACAGGTAGCCACACACAGGAGAAAAAAAAATTGAGTCCCTCCCTGTAGACAGCAGAGGAAAAAAAGGTGAGATTAAAAGCAGATTTTCACATTTCGAATTGATAAAATGAAAGTTGTGTTTCTCCTCTCACCTGTTTGATTCAAAAATGCCAGAAGCAACAAAAATAGCTTAGCAAGCTTTTAGTCAGCACACGTTAAACAAGGAAAAATAAAAAACATATTCCAGAGACAAAGCTGTAAAGTGACCACAAGACATGCAACTTCAATTTTAGAAGCACACACATCTGATGATGCATCATATGCAATCTCTCATTAACAGGGCTCAGAGCTCTAACTGCAGGTAAGAAGAGCTATATAAAATAATTGAAATGCATATGGAAGGTTTTTCTTGCCAGTAAAGATCTGTGCAGCTAGTTGTATGACCCAGGCACTCCTACCAGACAACACTGTCATATCCTTGACCACTGCTTCAGCACAGCATTGTTTAAACACGGGTCAAAAAAAAAAAAAAAAAAAAAACACAAACACACCCAAGCAGCTCATTGGATAATGAAAAGGCAGAAGCACATTGATCATGTCATAGTTCTGCTTACTCCTGTCAGTATGTCCCTTGGTTTCACCTTCTGTTTCCAAATCAGAGCACTGCTGTACAAGAGATTACAAGAGGCCTATATCAAGAAAGTCAGGTACTTTTTTGTGCAGACTTGAAGTGCAACCAATAAAACTCTTAATCTGCCCCAGGCAACCTCCACCATCTACTAATTGGTTTAGTGAACCTTAGCTACACAGTTCCCAAGCTGTATTAATTCTGAGTGCCCTTTCACATGGGGCTTAATGTTTACGGAGCTCTGCTCAGCAGGGATCGATCCGCTGATACCCGCTGAGCAAACAGATGACCGATCAGTCTCTGCTGACTGAGCGGAGATGGAACGGTCACAGCTCCTCTATGGACATCGGATGAAAACGGACTGCCTGTCCATTTTCATACGATGTGCTCCTACAGAAAAATTGTGTTTCCATCAGTCTGGTTTTCACAGCCCGGATCGGAGAGCGACGGGTGTCAGGGGACATGTCTCCACTGACATCCGCCGCTCCATAGGGCTGCATGGAGCATCCGTTCAGGTCCGCCTGAAAAACGGACAGGCAGACCTGAACGGAAAGCCCATGTGAAAGGGCCCTCACACTCCATTTGTCAGATCGGCACCACACTCCCAACAGGCAGTTGGGACAGAAACAAACTAAAGCTGGCCATAAATATCCATCTAGCTAGATGCCAGCTGTCAAAATACTTAAACAGCTTCTGCATCTGATTGAATGCAGGCACTGTTCAGCTGATAATTTTCCGAACAGCTCCTTTGATTTTTCAATTGAGGGATATTAAGTGAGAGATGACAGACCAGACCATTCACTGAGCAAAATTAGCTCCATGCATGTCCAGCTTAAGGGCCGTACACACGGGCCAAATATCGGGCAGCATCAGCCGGTTCAATAGAAATTGGCTGACATTTGGCCCGTGTGTACGGCAGCTGGCCGTTCATGACTGAAAAAGGTCTGACGATCAGCACGCCTCAGAAAAAGGCTGACAGCACTGACTGGAGTCTTCTGGCAGGGGCGCAGTCCCTCTGTCAGAACACAATAGCTCAAGACAGGCGATCGCTGTACCAACGTCAGATTGAGCCTCCTGAGCCCTTGTTTTGTTTTTCCTTTCAATCCAGCGGGTTGAACATAAAAAGAAAAAATAATAATTGGAGTGTGTGTACCAAGCTTTAAGCTTCTCTATACAACTTGGGGTGGGGGTGTTGGGGAGAGGGAGTGCAATTTTCTATGAAGGCAGCAGCATGAATATATAAGAATTAATGTAGGAATACACCTATCTATAGAGGTGTGTGTGTGTGTATATATATATATATATATATATATATATACACACTAACATCTTAAATGTGCATGTATCCTTTTACATAAAATTGTTTTAGGTCATGTGGTCATTTTGGATCCTAAATACTCAGTGGAGTCTCTCAATTACTTAAAGCTGCGTATGCATTTAAGTTTTCACAATTCTGCCTTTAAAACTGCTTTAATGTTTTCAAAAGTGTACATCTATATTACTGAATACAATCCAGAGAAGGAAATGAACCCGCACACCCTACAATACAATGATTTGTGTTTGGTACAAATATAAAAGTGCAAAGCAAATTTAAAAAACAAAAAACAAAAAAAAAAAACCTGAACACAAAGTTGACAAAATGTCAAATCCATACCATCAGTGAGATTCAGGATGCACATTTTTATTGAATTAAAGACAAATTCCTCATTGTACAGTCAGCCACTATACAATATATCACCTCATATATTCACTTGTCACAGTATTCCAGACACTTGTGCCAATCAGATTATGCTGCCGTCCAGTTAAACCATATAATAAACGCTTTAAATGCTTCAAGCCCTGTATATTTAAAAAAAAAAAAAAACGAAAAAAAAAAACAAACACGCACACATACACACACACAGAGGATATAGAGACTTAACAAGACACTTAAGGAAAAAACAAATACACACACACACCACACGCACAAACAAAAAAAAAAAGCAAAAAAAAAAAAAAATTTATATGTCCCGAACTTCGTAAATTTCGCAAA
>BLSH010340190.1:477406-493865 GCA_018402905.1 Glandirana rugosa
GAGACGGAGAAGGCCAATCCGGAGCTACCAGGATTGTCTGAATCCCCTCCGCTTCTACCCTGCGCAGTAGAAGCTTGATTGGGGGGGGGGCGTACAGGAGCCGATACTGACTCTAAGGTGCTACCAACGTGTCCGTGGTGGCCGCCAGGGGGGTCTCTTGTCCTGCACACGAAGGTCTGCACCTTGTGATTGAACCGGGACGCCATGAGGTCCATGTCTGGCGTGCCCCACTTGTGGCAAATCTGGCGTTACACCTCTGGATGTAGGGACCATTCCCCCTGATCCAGTGTCTGGCGACTGAGAAAGTCCGCCTGCCAATTCTCTATGCCCGGAATGTAAATAGCGGAGATTGCCGTCACGTGGAGTTCTGCCCATCCCAGAATCAAAGCCGCCTCCGCAGCCGAACTCCTCGTTCCGCCCTGATGGTTCATGTACGCCACTGCTGTGGCGTTGTCCGACTAAACCCGAACCGGGAGGCCGCGCAGCCTCACCGTCCAGTGGGAGAGGCAGAGCCTGATTGCCCTCAACTCCACCACATTGATCGGAAGGCAGGATTCCTGCGCCGACCTACGGCCCTGAGCAGATAGCTGCCCCAGGACCCCCTCCCAGCCCGAAAGGCTGGCGTCCGTCGTGACTATCGACCAATTCAGGGGGAGAAAGGACTTCCCCAATGTTAGAGCTGGAGCCCAAAGCCACCAGGCCAACGATCCTCTGGTCCGATGATGCAATCTGATCAGCTGGTCCAGGGACAGCGGAGACTTGTCCCACCGTGACAGAATCGCTCGCTGCAAGAGCTGAGTGTGACTCTGGGCGTAAGGTACCTCCTCGAAGGCCGAGACCATGAGCCCAAACACCCGCATACAGAACCGTAAGGAGGATCACCGGCGTGACAGCAGGGTTCGCACCACTGCTTGCAGTGTCAGTAACTTGGCCGGAGGGAAGAACACCTTCGCCTGCTTGGTGTCCAGAATCAGACCCAGATATTCCAGGCAACAGGACAGGGTCAATGTCGACTTCTGAAAATTGATCAGCCAGCCGAAGTCTTTTAACGAGGCCATGGTGATAGCCACGTTTTCCTCCAGAGCCGAAGCAGACTCCGCTCGCAGGAGTAAGTCGTCGAGGTAGGCTACCACCACGATGCCTCTCTGCCTCAATAACGCCAGCATCGGAGCCACCAGCTTGGTGAACACCCGAGGAGCTGAGGCCAGACCAAAGGGAAGTGCCACGAATTGGTAATGTAGATCTCCCACAGCAAAGCGCAGGAAGCGCTGGCGCCGGAGACAAATGGGAACGTGGAGGTATGCGTCCCTGATGTCCAGAGACGCCATGAAGTCCCCTTGGTGTAGGGCAGCCACGACCGGATGGATTCCATTCTGAACTTTCGCGCCTTCACAAAGTGGTTTAGCGCTTTTTTTTTAGGTCCAGAACTGGCCTGACCCCCCCCCCTTTTTGGGCACCACAAATAGATTTGAATAGAAACCGCGGAACCTTTCCAACGGAGGTACCGGCACAATCACCCCTTGTTCGGAGAGCGCCTGGACAGCCCCTAGGAGAACCTCTCGACGCCCCTGAGGGAGTCTCAAGTTCGATGGGAAGAACCTGTCCCATAGAGTGCTAAACTCTATCCTGTACCCACCGGTCGGGAATGCGGGTAGTCCACCTGTCTGCGAACCCCAGAAGTCGGCCCCCCACCCGGGAATCGGGTGGGGGCAACCCAACCTGCGGAGGACGACTTATCCTCTGCCTTTTTGCTCTTGCGCTGCCAGGGTAGTTTACCGGGCCCCGAGGTAGACTTACCGGGCCTCAAAACATTGCCCGCTGCGCCGGGTGCACGAAAAAAAACCTCTTCTGACCCGAAGGAGCAGGGCCCTGCTTACGGCGGAACTCCCGCCGCCTGGGCTCCGGGAGAAAAGTTATTGACCCCCCCAGTGAAATCCTTAATGATTTCATCCAACTGCGCCCCAAAAGAGCCGACCGCCCAGAAAGGGGAGATCAGTGAGGCCCTTCTTAGACGCATGGTCACCCGACCAAGAGCGTAACCAAAAGCACCCGTCTGATAATGACTGCGAAAACAGACATTTTAGACAACATGGGAAGCAGGTCCAGAGCTGCGTCACACAGGTACCGAAAACCCTCTATCAGATGGTCTGCTCACTGCAACGCCTCAAGCGGCCTCCCGCAGCTCAAGTCGTTTTGCAACTCAGTCACACTCTCAGTAAGAGATTGCGCCGCCATAGCAGATGCCAGAGTCGGTCTCATGGCTGAGCCTGCCAACAAGAAAAGTGCTTTGGACACTGCCTCTGTCCGCCTATCGGCCGGATCCTTAAAGGATCTTCACTAAACTATCCTCAAACGGGTAGTGTATAGCGAAGCGTTTGGGCAGGGCGAAGGAATTCTGCGGACGCTGCCATTCTTTATAGACCAAATGGTCAAAAAATTGATAAGGGTAAGCCCTAGGGGACCTGGGTGGCCTAGCCGAACCACAAACATATGCAGTCTCCTGCGACTCCCCTGCTTGGTCCATTCGCAAAGACGCACGAATATCAGCGATCAGTGTGGTCACCAGCGCCTTCTAGCGCACAACCGAGGCCCCCTGGTCTTCGCCGTCCAAGAGCCCCCCGCTCACCCTCAGAGCTCCACGGGGGTCCCTGTGACCACCAAGGCCACTTCCGGCTCAGACTCTTCCCCAGATGAAGATAGAGGGGATGGACGTTTTTTTAGGGGCCCCCTTAGCACGGCTCGGCACCTCCCGGGGAAAAAATTCCCAAAATACTGATCTGAACTGGTCCAGGGACACCAGAGTCCCTAACGCAGGTTGCGCTTCCGCTGGCTCCTCCTTGGAAGGACCCGCTGGTTCAGCCGCCATTGCGCCCCCCGTATACTGACAGGCGGAAAGGCCCTGACACCCCCACAAAGCAGCCCCACAGATCAACCAGGGGGGAAACCCAGGAGGACTGCACCCACCGCTACCAGCACCCCAGGGAGAGCCCAGCTATACTTGCTGTTCGTTGTCTCTCAAAGCGATGCTTCCCAGTAGGAGTGCTAGTGACCGCCAGTCAAAGAGCCTGCGCCGCCTGTGCCATCCACGCTGTCCCAGGGTGAAAGAGGAAGTATCGGCTGAAAACGCACGTTTTCCTTCCCAGGCACATCCAACATGGCCGACAAACGTTCACTAGAGGCCAAAGCCTGTATACAGAGGCCAAAACACCAACAAAATGGCGGCGATCTGCCGCAAAATGGCGGCGGATCGCCGCATGTTGGCTTCTAAGGTGTGGGGTGTGGTGTTGTCACGTACCTGGTGGTGGAGTCTGCAGTAGCCGAGGACAGCCTCTCTTACAATCCTGACTCAGGAGCCCCTGATATGGAAAACAGGAAGCTCAAGAGTGCAGGATGGCACGAGTGCTTAACTGGAACACAGGTGTGATGGTCGCAGGCAGGGCTGGAGATGCAGCGAGCTGGAGCAGATGGAAACTCCAGAGAACAGCTGACAAATAGCTCTGTAGGACTGGACCAAGCAGGTGATGCTGGATGAGAAGGCTGGACCAAGCAGGTGATGCTGGATGAGAAGGCTGGAAGCAGACTGGAACAGACAGCAGCCAGGAGGATCTGGAACTGAGTAGCAGAAGGATGGTCGGACACAAGCCGGGTCGTAAACAAGCGGGCAGCGAGGTACAAAGGAGCAGGCAGAAGAATCGTCAGGGGAAGCCAAAAGGTCAGGGCAGGCAGATAGCAGCAGAGTCAGGAACAAGCCGGTAAATCAAGGAACAGGTATAGCTGATGAACGGGTAACAGGATACTTCAGGAACGCTGTAGACCAAACGGCATTGGTCTCATGTCACTGTTCGGTTTAAATAGTCCCCTTGGCGCCAAGAATGATCACGAACGGGAGTGCGTGCTTCCCGGTTGCGCGTGCGCACGAACGCTCGTGCCGTCCGTTCCTTCGTGCACGCGCCTACGCACCGTGTTCCTTCGTATAGAAATACGAGTTCTTCTTTCCTGACAGGTGTGGGGGTGTAGGAGGGGGGCGAAGACACCCAGAGGGGACCTGAGCCCAGAAAAAAAAACCCCACCAGTCGGCCCAAACCGCTAACAATCGCCCAGCCCCCCCCTCCGCGCCCCTAGGGGGGAGAGAGGGGGTCACTCACCAGTCCGACGGGCGTAGAGGGTAGTCACCCGGTTGCAGACCTTCCTCCCACTGATGGAGAGGGATGCTGCAGGCCACAGGCCCCTGGGCGGGAACAAGGTCCGGTCACTGGGCACAAGTGGGGATCACCCACTGGCCACCCGCACGGAATGGGCACGATGCGGCGGACCCCACCAAAGCTAAGGGTAGCTCGCATCGGTCGGCCGCGCTGGGGAAAGTTCAGGATTCCGGATATCCTCTATGCCCCAGCCGGCTTCTTGATAGCAGTCTTCATCAGATAGCTTGAGAAAAACAAAAAGCAGTAGCAAAAAAAAGGGGAACCGCAGATCCCATAAGGGAACCAGGTCTAACTCCTTGCACTAGGCATAATGAAACTGATATGCTATGCACAGCAGGGGGGTTATATGTTAGAGTGAGGACGCCCCCCTGGGAGGGGTCAGCTTGCTTTCTTTCTATTTGCCTAGTCTACTCCTGGTAGGATGTGCATATAACCCCACTTGTCAATGAAGGGCTGCATCTGTCAGTGAACGTAAGAGAAAGATTTTTTTTTAAAAATAAAATGATTTTTGGGAAAAAAAAAACAGTTTTGGTCACACAAAAAAAAACTTTATAAAGAATACATTTTCTCTTTCACGGATGGGCACCGATGAGGCAGATAAGGAGGCACTGGCAGGCATCACAGATGAGCACAGTGCCATCCCTATAGTATGGTGTGTGCCCCTTACCTGGTGGTCTTGGATGGGCTCCCTGGTGGTGCATGGGTGGGGATCCTCGAGGGGGTGTGTGCATCGATAATCAGCACAGCTCTCCCAGTGAAAAAGGAAGAGCCACCATAATTACTGCTAGCAGCTGCAAGCAAGAATCGAATTGTAAAATCTAGCAGGCTGGTTGTACCAAAGTTGATCGATCAATTAACTTGGGTACATTCAGTCTGCCCATACATGGTTTGAACCATCTATGGCCAGCTTGAGCAAAAAACAGAAGAAGTACTGATGAGTGTAAAAAAGCAGTCTTTCGGGGTTGCAGAGGAAGGTATAGGCGATTAAAAGGCCCCCTATATAGAGGTCTAAAAAGTGAAAGGTTTGCTTTTAATGGCTTCAGCCCAACTGAGCCAGTAGTGACCACTAACTGTTTACACGGCACTGTCTATTTTGGGATGAAAGTGTAGAACACAAGTTTAAAAATATCCACAGTTGTCATTTTTACATGGCCCAATCTTCTCTGCAAACAGAAAAGGACATGTCACTTGGAGAGTCTAAATATACAGTAGTTTAGACTACAGCATGATAAACAAGTTGTAGCAGGTCTCATACTGGCAACTATTCAGCAACTTGGATTTACTTTGCATCACAGCGGAACATGAAAAATAGATTTCTAAACCCAGGCGTCACTATCCACATTACATTCATTTAATTGCATAAATTGTAGGTTACTAGAAACCTAAAAGTTCAAAATCAGGAAGACTAAGGAACTCCCATGCCCCCACAACTCTCAAAATCAGAATTTCACTGTCCCTGGTTTTGGACTGTGCTGGGCACACAGGCCTTACCAGGGAAATCCCCAACACATACCCTGCAGTCATCAGGAACGATTATGGACCAACAACACTTTCACAATGGGGACTGATCTGCTATTAGCATTAAGCCCAGGTTCACAATGATGGGGGTTAGAAATCGTGCAAGTTCAGTTGAACTTGCACAATTTCAAACCAGCAATGCAGTCTGACCTGGGGGGGGCAATTTGATAGACATCTTTGTGGGGTTCATGCACAGATCTATTCAAATCGCCCCCCATAGTCTCCAAAAGTAGTACAGTAGCACCACACCAATTTGGACGGTGCTATTGCCGGCAAAAGCCACTGATTTGGCATGCAATTTGACACGTCAAATCGGCCCAATGTGAACGTGGGCTAAGGGTCACTTTGGCATAATCTCTATTGTGAATACAGTACTGTATACAACTACAGACTATTTAGAGACACCATTTACTAGGATGTGCATAGCCCCGTTAAAGCTGAACTCCAGGATAAACATATCTTACAAATATATTCTTCCTTAAATCTTTGTGTGCTTTGTGAATTTCTTTCAGACCAGTGCAGTAATCCAGTGTGAAACTTTACCTCTGTGCATGAGCTTTTTGTAATGAAGACCAGTCACTGCTGCTCTCTCCCCTCGTGCAGGGGGACTGGTCTTGTATCCGCCCCCTTCTGTAGTTTTCTGCAGGCAGCCTGTAGTGGGTGGAGCTTGCTGGTTCCCTCCCACAGCTCTGCTCAGGTTATTTACAGCACCGTGATGTCACTGCTAACTTTACAAGGTAGTATCTGTGTTTGCAAAGACATTTGATGCGCACAAAGAGCGTTTATATTTTTGGGGGCTATTAAAGAGTATATTTAAATTAAAGTTACTGTGCCCAGAGCTCAGCTTTAAGGCAGTTGTGTGCATTTTACTTGTTATTACAATTCAATGCTTTTAAATTGGTTGTAAACCTTGTTACACCGCTTTTACCTACAGGTAAGCCTAGAATAAGGCCTCATACACACGGACGTTTTTTGACGCCGGCGTTTTCTGCAGCTCTCCATGTTAGTCAATGGCCCCATAAAAACGTTGGCGTTTTTGAGCTGTAGAGGGCGTCGGCGTTAGTGAGCTGAAACTAGAACCCACAGCCATCGCGTTCTGAGGCTGTAACGTTTTGGCATTTTTTGACGCCGACGCCACAATATGCCAACAAACGCCACCTATTATTATACTGGCGTTTTCCGGCGTTTTTTCATGCCGACGTTTTTAGGTTGAAAAATAGAGGGATGATTTTTTTTTAAAAAACGCCTATTGACGCCGACGCTCACTAACGCTCAAAAACGCCGATGCATAACGCTGAAAAACGCCGACTTTTTTTCCTTGACGTCGGGCCCGACGTTTTATTTTTTTAGAAACGTCCGTGTGTATGAGGCCTTAGGCTTGCCTGTAGGTACCGTGAATATCTCCTAAACTTGCACAGTTTAGGAGATATTCACTGTATCGGCATGTGCCAACGTCATCGTCACATGCGCACTCAAGAAAACGGCCTGCTGGTGCCGTTTCTTCGGAGTCCCGTGACCGCGTGGGAGTGACGTCATTGCGGCTCCGGCCAATCACAGCCACGGAGCCCGTGAACCCAAAATAACCCCGGGAGACATTATGCCCGTTTTTTTTTTTTGCGTTTGCAACCACTTTAAAGAAAAAAAACCACACGGCCAAACTACACACATGCATATCTTAGCCAAAACAGCACATCAGTATGTGATCATCTGCCAACACCGCAAAAGCCACCACACCCTATTTTTCTCTTTTCAGTCCATGGGTTAAATGAGAGAAATCAATTCATCCTTTTATGTGAACTGCCGGCTATTGCATTTAGGCAGCCATGGCTAATGCCTAAACATGTTTCCTTAATTCAAGGAATGCCTTAAGATAATACAATTAGGCTTGACAACGTTAAACTTTTCCCCGCATTTACTTACTACGTGTGCATTGTTTCCGCCTCGGGGTCTAGGGCACGTGGTCCGCCGGTGACACAGCGTGAGCCAATCAGCGGGTCACCGATCGTTAGCTGGAGAGGCAGAACGGCGGTCTGCCTATGTAAACAAGCAGACAGACAGTCATTCTGTCAGAGGAAGAGATCTTGTGTTCCTGCTAATCAGGAACACAGATGTCTCTCTTCCTCCAGTCAGTCCACCCTCACACAGTTAGAAATCACTCCCTAGGAGCCCACTTAGCCCACAACACTTGATCGCCCCTGGTGTTAACTAACCACTTCCCTGCCAGTGCATTTTTTAGCACTGATCACTGTATTGGTGTCACTGGTATCCAAAAAGTGTCACTTTGTGTTCAATTTGTCCGCCGCAGTCCCGCAAAAAAAAAAAAAAAAAACCACCACACTGATCGCAGCCATTGCTAGTAAAAGATAAAAATGCCATAAATCTATCCCATAGTTTGTAGATGCTATAACTTTTGCACAAACCAATCAATATACACTTATTGGGATTTTTACCAAAAATAAGTAGAAAAAATACATATTGCCTTAAATTGATGAATAAATTTACTTTTCTTATTGGATGCATTTTTAGCAGAAAGAAAAAACAAAAAACAAACAAAAAAAAAAAAAACCACACGCAGGTGATCAAATACCACCAAAAGAAAGCTCAATTTGCGGTGAAAAAAAAAAGAGACAAATTTTGTTTGGGTAGTGTCGCATGACCGCGCAATTGCCAGTTAAGGCAACGGTGCCCTATTGCTAAAAACGGCCTGGTCATTGGGGGGGGGGGGGGCCGCGTGAAACTTTCCGGAGTCGAAGTGGTTTTTAAACTCCAATTTCATCAAACCAGGTGGTTCTTGCCTGACCACCGCAAATGTCAGCTGAATTAAAGTTTTCTATAGGGACCTTAAAAAAGGAGCATCACCCTTATAAAAATTACTATGAAGGCAACGGTAATCTACAGATACTTAGTAAGCTTTTTTTTTCTCTTTGCATACCTTTTTTTATCCTTTTACTCTGCACAGAAAGTAAACCAGAAGGCATGTAAATCCTCTCCCTTTACATCCTGGAACTCTGTCTAGAACGCTGGGTCTGCCTCCCGGAACATGCAACAAGAAGCTCCTAGGATGCAGTTGTGAGGTCCTGGTTACATCATCAGTGTTTTAGGATACCAAGAAGTGGAAAAGCAGCAAGTAAAAGCAAAGCGTGTTTAATGAAAGAAAGAGGATTTCTTGTCCGCATGCAGAGCTGCTGTGATTTTTAGTGAAAAGGAGAGGAGAGAAATGTCTACAAGCACAGAAGAGATACCATTGGTCTGCCAACACGGTGTCTTTGCGGCTCTGAAACATCGGTCAGCATAGTGTCATTCCTGCCTACCCCCCACCCCTTTTTTGCTCAATTTCATAGCTCATGGATTTCTTGATAACTTGCAAGATAAACTGTATAGGGAAAAGGACTTAGAAGTTGCAGATCTGAGGGGCGTACCTGCAGCAAGGTAACCGGCCCTCGCAGCTTCCACTTCAAGAATTTTACAAGCCTGGGGATATCACAAGGTGTAATAAAAGTGGCTTCTTGCTACAGAAGCAAAGAAAAAGAATGCTGGGAAATGAGTTTCAATCAGTAAAGCTGGAGCGGTGTGGGGGTGGTACTCATAATAGTTAAATTGCTACTGTGCCTCTATATTAAAAAAAATAATAATAATAAAAATATTAAAGCAAACAATGGAGGAGTGCTACCAGACTGTAAATATAATATAAATGGGAGCGGTTTGGTTTTCCTTTTTGTTATAGAAAGCCCTTTTCAAACCATCTTGGTAACTAATCCCAAGTACTGTTGGTGTACCCAGAGAAGTGAAGGGTGCGGGGCTCTGTCAGGTTGACTGTTCACCATCAGCTCTCCTACCTTCTGAGGTGCCAGAAAATGTAAATGGGTGTGACATTAGCTACCTATTGCACTCCTATACATTTTCCCCTGAAAGTTGTTATCGTTTTCTGATGATACTGGCACACTGGAAACATTACCATAGTAGTACATTACAAGACAGATCAGAGTTTAGTTGATGCTGCTATAAAAGTAGTGTTTAAACTACAGTCACCCCACTAACAATCCAGAACAAAAAACTGGCAGCAAGGTGAGGATTTCAATATCAGAGTGCAGGACATGAGTGTGTTTAACCAACGCATGATCACTTTAATGCTTCATAGCAGCCAGCCATGTTGCTTACTATTGCAGTATGATTTCTCTGATACCTCTTCAATATTTTTCCAGTTTTCTTTTCTCCCTATTCTTTGGTGCAGGATTTTTGCCCAGTGCATACTTTAAAAGTGTTATGAAAGCATTTGTATAATTGGGGATTTATGATTATATAATAAACTCAAATTGCTTAAAGGGCTTGTAATTCTTTGTTCTGACTTGGTATGCGTACAGATAATTTAGGGTGGTTACCATCACACCCCGAGAGCAACCTTACCTTTTTATTTAAATATAAGAACTGTTGTGTAATCACATTACCATGCCCACCCGACAGAGCAATTTTCATTCACTTAAAGTACAATGATTGGCGCAAACTCCGGCAGTTGTACTTTTTACATTGTGTTACATGTTGCGTTTAGGGACTCTAGTTGTGGATCATATTAACCACTTCCTGACTGCGCACTGCCTTTTTACTGCGGTAATGTGGATGTATTTCGCGAATCGCCGCAAATAAACAGTGATTCGCGGACACGCAGCTAGGGGGCGAGAGCCCACGGCTCGGGCAGACCCAATGTCGGCCGGCGAGCCGCGATGAGCTGCTAGAGGGAAAGAACATGGAACCGCCGAAGTAAACACTGACAGGCGGCATGGGAGATCTCCCAATCCCTGTCACTGGCATCAGTTAGATCTCTTATGCCCATGGTAGCCCAGCCCCCTCACAGTTAGAACACGCCTAGGGAACACAGTTAACCCCTAGATCTCCCCCTGCAGGTTAACCCCTTCACTGCCAATGAGATTTATACAGTAAATCAGTAGATATTTAAATTTCTGATCGCTGTACAAATGTCACTGGTCCAAAAAAAAAAAAAAGTGTCAAAAATGTCCAACATGTCAGCCTCAATATCAAAGTCCCGAAAAAAATAAAAAAATAAAAAAAAAACAAAATAAAAAAAAAGAGCCAGAAATGAATTCTCATGGTTTGTAAACGTTGCAACTTTTGCGCAAATCAATAAACAGATTGCGATTTTTATTACCAAAAATATGAGGAAGAATATAAATTTGTCCAAAACCGATGAATAAATGTTTTTTTTGAAATTTTTTTTGCATTTGTATTTTAGCAAAAAGTAAATCGTTTTTTTTTTTTTGCAAAATTGTCTTTTGTTTATAGCGGTGATCAGAAATGACGCAGAGGTGACCAAATACCACCAAAAGAAAGCTCAATTTGTGGGAAAAAAGGAAGCAAATTTTGTTTGGGTAAAACGCAGCACGACCGCGCAATTGTCAGTTTATGTGACGCAGTGCCAAAAATCGCAAAAAGTGCTCTGGTACTACAGTGGAAATCATTCTGGGGGTGAAGTGGTTAACGGAAACCGGTCAAAGAGAAATGAGGGGGACTACGGTTGCAGACCTTCTGGTAATTCTAGATGCTGGGTCATTAACCCACTAATTTTAATATTGGGTCACAGACCCACCTAGAACGAGTAAGCAGAACAGCAAAGTCCTTACCTGTACCATGTTGTTCCTGGTCAAAGACTAAATGTATTGATATACAGTCCTAGCCAAAAATATTAGCACCCCTGATTTTGTCCGATAATACACCACTTTGCTCTGAAAATTGTTGTGATTACAAATGTTTAGGCATGCTCATGTTTATCTTGTTTGTATTGGTATGACATGAAAAAGTGGGAGATACAAAAAGCCAAATTGACACATTCCATGCAAAACTATTAAAATGGACTGTATAGTCTCATCTTCTCAAAATTGGAAGTAATAATTGCCTTTCATGTTTGTGATGCTCCTGTAATTTGTAATTAAACTCACCTGTATCAATTAACAGGTGCTGACAATATAGAAATCACACCGGCAAGCAGTTAAAATGGTGAAAAATTGACTCAACCTTTGCTGTGTGTCACACAGAGCATGGAGAAAAGCAAGAGCAGCAAAGAATTGTCTGAGGATTTGAGAACAAAAATTCTGTAAAAGCATGGACAATCTCAAGGTTACAAGTCCATTTCCACAGATCTTAATGTTCCTGTGTCCTCAACATTGTCAAAAAGTTTACAGCCCATGGCACTGTAGCTAATCCCCCTGAACGTGGACGAAAGAGAAAAACTGATCAAACATTGCAACAAAGGATTGCTTAAATGGTGCTCAATTTCCAGACAAATTGAAGCTAAACTTCAAGCACAGGGTACAACAGCGTCAGCTTGCACTGTACATCGCCATCTGAATGAAAAGGGACGCTATGGTAGGAGACCCAGGAGGACCCCATTGCTGACAAACATAAAAAAGTCAGACTGGAGTTTGCCAAAATCCTTTTCGGAGAACGTGCCGTTGACAGACGAAACAAAATTACAGCTTTTTGGTAATTCTACTGTTTTCAGAAAAAGAAAATGGAGGCCTTTAGGCTCCATTCACAACATGGAATTTCGGATCATGTGCGGAAGCACATTGATTCTGCCAGAAAATCCAAATCGCCGCTAATCACGGGACGCCCTTACAATCTCACTTACTTTCAATGGTACCCAAATTAGGGTACGATTTTGCCACCCAACAAATTGCGGTAAAATCACGCAAACAGAATCGCAGGACACCTGTCTCCCAAAAGAATTTCCGGAACTTCATTTGACTGGCAGACGCCCCCCGATTTTGTTTGCGTAATTGTGGCACGATTCGTTGGGTGGCAATATCACGCTGCGATTTGGGTGCCATTGAAAGTAATGGAGATTGCAGGGACATCTCGCAATTTGGAATCGTGGGCAGAATCAATGTGATTCCGGACGCAATCTGGAACGCCAGGATGTGAATGGGGCCTTAAAGAAAAAAGTCCCTACAGTCAAACATTGTGGAGGTTCACTGATGTTTTGGGATTGCTTTACCGCTTCAGGCACTGCATGTCTTGACCGTGTGCATGGCATTATGAAAATCAGAAGTCTACCAAAGACTGGGTCTCCATCAGAGGTCATGGGTCTTAAAGCAGGACAATGACCCAAAGCATGTGTCAAAAAAACGCCCAGAAATGGTTTAAGACGAAGCACAGGAGAGTACTGAACTGGCCAGCAAGGAATCCAGATCTAAATCCCATAGAGCACCTGTGGAGAGATCTCAAAAAATCAGTTGGGAAAAAGGAACCCTTTCAATCTGAGATACCTGGAGCAGTTGGCGAAATAATTCCAAAATTCGAGTAGCGAGGTGTAAGAAATTCATTGATGGTTACAGGAAGCAATTGATTACCGTTATTTTCTCCAAGGGGTGTGCTACCAAATATTACATTGAGGGTGCCAATAATTTTGTCCAGTCCATGTTGGAATTTTGTGTGTGTGTAATGTGTCAGATTTGGCTTTTTGTCTCTCCACTTTGTGTCATATCAATACAAACAAAAGAAATAAAAACACAAGCATGCCTAAAAATTTGTAATCACAACAAATTTTCTATTCAAAGTGGCGCATTATCTGACAGAAAGGCGGGGGTGCCAATATTTTTGGCCATGACTGCAAGTCGACCTGGCGGCCAGGCATCTAGTATGTTTTTGTTTTTTCAGAAGGATAAAATAGAAAAAGTCAGAAATATCTGCCTTGTTTCTGTAATGACAGGTTCTTTTTAAACTCCGGGGAAATATTGCATTTAAAAAAAAATAAAGTAATGTGCAATTTCCTTTCAGTTGGTAACTAGCCCCATTGCAAGATGGATTATGACATGCCAGCAAGCAGGCAGGGTGCAGCGCCCTACAGAACAGCCACTTGAACACTAAAAACCTGGGCACATTTAGGTATTTACATATAAATAAAAACTTGTTTTTTTTTCATTTTGGATAGAAAGGGGAATTTTTATAAACCCTACTGAAGTTTTTTTTTTTTTTTTTTTTAGATTTCCACAGCCCAAACAGCAAGACAAAATCCCTCCAAGAGTGTGGGAATCCTTGGTTGACAAATAAGGGGAAATATATTGCGCTTGTGATACCACAGTCAACCTGAAAGCTGCACCACTCAGATGTGAGATATAACCACAAAAAAGGGCCATGGCAATACCTTCGTGTTTCCGCATTCCTGTTCTTACCATACGCTCTGGGAGAGTGCGGTTTTTATATGCCTGTTTATGCCTGCAGACATGCAAGTGCATTACCTTTATTAAAACCACTTGTTACATGGATTCACGCTTTGATGGCTTTTATTTCTCATGGGTCGCATTACTTTAATCTATAAATGTGGAGGTTATGAGGGAACGGCCTATGAAGAGGAAGAATTTGCAAGTTCGAACTCTCCTAAACAGACCAGAGATCTGGATTATTTTAACAAGCTTTCAATGACCCTCCGTAATAGGTGGTCATTGTGTTGCGGTAAGCGCATACATTCATTTCAATAATCTTTATTAAAAGGACAGCACCATGGAGCGAGTGCAGCTCCACCTCTTTCAGGAAACACTGCTGTGTCACGCCCCTTTAAAAGCATCCGCTTCCACCATGCCGTCAGTCAAACATCCCCATTCCTCCGACATGCTGGAAGACAAAAACACATCTAACACCCCAGGTTAGTCAATAACTCAACAACTAGGGAGGGAAGTAGCTGCTGTCCTGAAAGGCTCATAGAAATACCGTCACCGGTAAATCTAACTAAGGTTTTTCTGCCTCGCCTTTCAGGACAGCACCATGGAGATAATAGCCAAGCACTTACTTCAGGGTGGGACCACAGCTTGCAAGACCTTCCTGCCAAAAGAACTGATCCACTGCCGTCAAAAGATCCAGCCTACAGGGCTTTATAAAGCGCAGAGAAATTAGACCACGTGGCGGCTTTACAGATCTGTTCTGGTGAAGCTCTCGCTCGCTTTGCCCAGGATGCTGCCACTGCCCTTGTAGAATGAGGCATAATGCCCTCTGGAGGCTCCTTCCCCACTGCTTGATATGCTTCTCTGATGGCCTGTTTCAGCCACCTACCCAACGTGCCCTTTGATGCTCTCTCCCCTTTATGCTCTCCAAATGTTAAGACAAACAAAGAGGATGTTTATCTGAGAGATTCTGTTACCTCTAGGTATCTCAAAAGGCACCTCCTGACATCCAGAGTATGAAAGACTTCTTCTTTTGGGACTAAAGGTATTGGACAAAACATTGGGAGAACAATCTCCGGTGATAAATGGAACACAGAGGCTACTTTTGGAAGAAACCCCAGGTCAGTCCTCAGAATGATGCTGTCCGGAAAGCATCTAAAAAAGGGTTCTTGGTTAGTCAGGGCTTGCAGTTCACTAATCCTCCATGCCGAGGTTATTGCTACAAACAAAATAGTCTTTAACCTAAGAAATTTTAACTTTGCTTGATCTAGCAGTTCGAAAGGAGCCATAGTGAGTCCTTGCAAAACCAAAGATAAATCCCAACTAGGGAAAATTTTAATGGGAACTGGCCTGTTTCTGGCCAAGGCCTTCAAAAAAACAAAACAAAACAAAACAAAAAAAAACACTAAGGGTTCCTTAGATCAGTGGTTCTCAACCCTGTCCTCAAGTACCCCCAACAGGCCATGTTTTGGGAATTTCTCTTAGATAAAATAGCTGTCCAAAATACCAAGCTATTGACTCTGATTTAAAGCACCTGTACAAGATAAAGGAAAACCTGAAAACATGGCCTGTTGAGGCTACTTGAGGACAGGGTTGAGAAACACTGCCTTAGATAAACTTCTAAGAAGACCGACAGAGTGGCTACCTGCGTTTTGAGGGGGCTTGCCGCCAGGCCCTTCTCCATACCTTTGTGGAGAAATTCCAAAACTGAAACCAAACTAGCGAAATCAAAATATCTGCTGGAACACCAGGAGTTATAGCATTTCCAGCCTTTTAAGTAAATTGCCCGAATCACTTTCTTTCCGCTTGTTATTAAGGTGGCGATCACCTTTTCCGACAGGCCTTGGCACCTTAAGAAGTCTTCTTCAGAAACCACGCTACCAGATTGAGATATCCCGGGTCTGGGTGGTGAAGACCCTCCTGAGTTAAAAGATCTTCTGTAATAGGAAGTCTCAAGGGAGGTTCCCCTGCCCACTTAGAAGTGTGGAGAACCATGGCCTCTTTGGCCAGTGTGGAGCTACCAAGATCAAATTTGTAGTCTCGTCCCTGAACTTTGCCAACAACCTTTGGGATCAACTGGAATGGTAGTGGGGGGGGTGAGGCGTAGGACAAGGGGACGTTCCATCTGTGGGCTAAGGCATCTAATCCCACCGCCTGATCTTCCCTCTTCCCTCTTCCCAGTGAAAAGAACTCTGGCACCTTTGCATTGCTTTGATTTGCAAACAGGTCCACACTGGGTTGACCCCATTTTTGGACAATTAACCGAAAGGCTACTTGACTCAAGAACCACTCTGATTCCCTTACTCTTTTCCTGCTGAGTAAGTCGGCCAACATATGGTTTGTGCCTTTCAGGTGTACTGCCAATAGAGAAGCCAAATTCTTTTCTGCCCAGGATAGAATTTGAAGGGTTAGCTCCAACAAGAGCCTGCTCCTTGTTCCTCCCTGCTTTGATACAAAACAGTTATGTTGTCTGAGAAAATCAGTAAATGTTGCTCCTTTAATGACTGCAGGAAGGTCAACAAACTCAGATGCACTGCTTTTAAGCCCTCTACAACACCTGGACAAACGTTT